>JACEVL010000252.1:580000-847500 GCA_020284085.1 Aporrectodea caliginosa | reverse complement strand
TGTCTACATGTATGTATCATGACACCCTGCCAGCAAATATCTTTCATACACACATACATACATTATACACTAAATACTTACATACATGCATGCAAACATACATTCATATATATAAAAATATACAAACACAGACAAGTATGCATCCATGGATACACCGTTTCAAATATTGATGTCTGTCAAGTAAATCTCAGCATACATACATACACACACACACACATGCATTCATACACACCCACCCACACACACACACATGCATTCATGCACACACACACACACACACACACGCACACACACATATACATGCATTCATTCATACATACACAAATTTTTGAATTTTTGAATATGCATTCATACATCGTACATACATGCATACATAACTAAATTGATTACAGACATCCTTCTTGCATGTATCTGTGTACTGTCTCAATCTGTCCCACCATTGCAGTCACGAGTCTGATGGCAGTTGTCGACTTTCCAGGATGCACGCTGATATATCCTGAGTTTTAATTGTTAGATCTGCCCTATTCACTTAGGTTAGTATTTAACTTAACTGCTCTCAATTGTACCATCTGGTATTGTTTGCGGTACACTCCAATTACGACAGCTAAATACACAAAAATAAACCTAATGGGATTTACCTAAGTGTTTGACCAATACCTTATGTCCTACTGTGCACTCTTTACTTTCCGCATCCTTTCATGCATGGGCATTTGCAGGGGGAGCAAGGGGAAGCACTTGCTTCCCTCTGGATTCTGCGCACATTTTACAAGAATAAAATCTTTTGATTTTTATGATTATTACAACACGACTTTCAATGCGAGAAAACACTTACCTATTAAGGTAAGTCCTTGACCATTTTTTTTATTTTTCAAGTTGTCACGTGTTCATGAATAGCTATTTGCTGATGCTTCGCTTCAGCACCCTCGTTTGTCCCCATGCCAACAATTTAAAACTTTGCTCTCCCCACAAAACTTCCTGCAGACACCCATGCTTTCATGTATTCATGATCTTGGCGTTATGCTTGAGTCAACGTTCTGCCTAAAGCCCTCAATAACAGCTGCAACTATTTAAATGTGCTTGTATCAGTGCATATTTTAGCGGATTTCGACTACTGGGACCAGTGGCCTAACCAGACTAACCAGACAGGTTCGTGCGCCCCCCGGGGCAAGAATTCCCGGAAAATTATTTTCTTCCTTGGGGCTAGAATTTCCCGAAAATTTTCTCTTTTTTTGCTTTTCCCCTCTTTTTTCTAGAAGAAAATTAACAATTAACTTATCAAAAGCCTCATATATAATATATATAATAATAGTTACTTAGTAACTATACGTGCCTGATTTCTCTTTATCATATCACAAAAATTCTCAGAAACCTAATTTTTACTGGTGGGACAAAGTGTGCTACTATTATTCCAATGTTATTCAAACTAACATGAAATGAGAGTATTACCTAGGACAAATCACCAAAACTACTGGGACATATCCTAAAACTACTGGGACATTTGTCCCAGTAGTTACACAGTTAAAATATGCACTGGCTTGTACCTCTATTATAAAGATGCTACAGTTTGCTCCACTATACACTTACATGTAGCACTACTGAAAACACCCGTGCACAGACTTATTCTGGCAAGACTCGAATAGTGAAACTGTCCTATGGACCTATGGTCTCCCTGACCATAGTCAGGACCAATTTATTGAAGTGCTTCCGCTAACTAGAGTTATGCACCAAACTGCATGATGGCGTCTTGGACTCACTTACTGAGACCACATCAAAGCTGCACTTCATTCTCTGCACTGGCTTTATGTTTCTGAACAAATCCACTTCAAGCAAAGCCGACACTCCCGAGGTATAAAACGAGTACAGATCATCTGCAATTCTACTTAACATACATGGTTACACCCTATAACTCTGTTAAAGACCAATCCTCTCTTTGAACTGCATCTTCCAGGAAGTATATAAAACAATATCTGCAATTCTACTTATCAAACGTGGTTACACCCTACAATTCTGTTAAAGTCCAATCCTCTCTTTGGCCTGCATCTTCCAGGAAGTATTAAAACAATATCTGCAGTTCTACTTATCATACGTAGTTACCACCCTACAACTCTGTTAAAGACCAATGCTCTCTTTGACCTGCATCTTCCAGGAAGATGGAAAACAATATCTGCAATTCTACTTATCATACGTGGTTACACCCTACAATTCTGTTAAAGTCCAATCCTCTCTTTAGCCATCTTCCAGGAAGTATTAAAACAATATCTGCAGTTCTACTTATCATACGTGGTTACACCCTACAATTCTGTTAAAGTCCAATCCTCTCTTTGACCTGCATCTTCCAGGAAGATGGAAAACAATATCTGCAATTTTACTTATCATACGTGGTTACACCCTACAATTCTGTTAAAGTCCAATCCTCTCTTTGGCCTGCATCTTCCAGGAAGTATTAAAACAATATCTGCAGTTCTACTTATCATACGTAGTTACCACCCTACAACTCTGTTAAAGACCAATGTTCTCTTTGACCTGCATCTTCCAGGAAGATGGAAAACAATATCTGCAATTCTACTTATCATACGTGGTTACACCCTACAATTCTGTTAAAGTCCAATCCTCTCTTTGGCCTGCATCTTCCAGGAAGTATTAAAACAATATCTGCAATTCTACTTATCATACGTGGTTACACCCTACAATTCTGTTAAAGTCCAATCCTCTCTTTGACCTGCATCTTCCAGGAAGATGGAAAACAATATCTGCAATTCTACTTATCATACGTGGTTACACCCTATAACTCTGTTAAAGGCTTTCTTCGATTCACATCTTTCAGGAAGTATGTTGTTTCTGGTGCATGTCTTGTCTTTGGCCAGTGATCAATCATATTAGCTGGTCCCACCATCAGGAACTCTCTACCACTTCATGTTCCCCAAACTCTGATAGAGGCTATCTTTCACTCTGAACTGAAAACTTACCTCTACCAGCCTAGCCTGTTTATGGTTTTTAATGCTTGTCCAGCTTCAAAGTGCACTTCTGAACTTTGTAAAGAGGGTAGTATTAAATTACAATTGTATTGTATTGTACCAAAGTATGAAATAATAAATAATAATAATAAAAAATGTCCCTAAGAAAGCTACCAAGTATAAAATATTCCTACTTTAGCAACTCCTCAGACACAATGGAAGATTGCCTGAGGTTTGGGCTTTACCCTTTCTTTACTACGGCAAAGTTAGTACCACTGACCCATGCTTACACTCTAAACTGCATAGTGTAATCAATGTAGCCAGGTAAGTAAATCTCTAAATTTGCATTGCATGCAGACAACTCCAGGGTTCAATATTCAACTCCCCTCCCTCCCCAAGTTAAAAGTCAAGCAACCCAATCTTGATTGAAAATTCAGGCCACTGCCGTCATTTTAATTGTTACTGCATAAATTACCCATTCAAGTCAAATTTTCTATGAAACATTCAACAGATATGCATGCTTGCTCTCTCTCCAGGACGTAGTGTCCAGGATCTTCACAGCTATAAGTCAAAATTCAACAGCCAATCTTTATTCAAAGTTTCATGCCAGATGCCAGGTATGAAAATATTAACCTACTGTCTGGAAACCTCCCCTCCAAGTCCTTTATGCACAGATTAACCATTAAAACTCTAATTTTCAATAGAAATTTTCCAAAGAAGTGCCATACAATTGGCAGGGTGTAGCTTAAGTATGACAATCCTCAGCATTTCATTTGGAAAAGTTTTGACACAAGTACCCTCTTCATCCAAAGGCACTTTGCACCCTTAAACCTAAAATTGGCAGTGCAGAGCTTACGTGACCATCCCCAGACTATTAGTTGAAAAACTTTGGGCCCAAAGTACCCCCTTCTTCTAAAAATGCTTTGGTTCCTGCATGACCTACTGTCATTTGACAATGTACGTGTACACTTAAAAATCCAGGACTAGTGCATTTGTCATTAGCTTTGTTAACCAAACTAACATAGCATTATTTCTTGTTTAACAAATCCGGTCTGAACGTAGAGCCAATTAAAACATGGTTTAATTATGTACCATAAATCATGTAGGAAAGCAAACTAAGTATCAGATTTCAGCTTCAACATAAATGCCGGCAGGAAACTTTTCAGATCACAAGGGAGTGCTCATGTAAACCCAACCCAAACGCTGTGTTATTGGTTTATACCCGATACCCAGCCAATGGTTGCATTTGCAGCCACCAGTAATTAAACTGATTTACACGGGCGATTTGAAATGTAATCTCTGTTTCGCTGGCCAATATAATCTAAGCATAACGTTGTTACTTTTTGTTGCGTCGGTTGAAAAGATATCCAGTAATGGTGGCTGGTGTGGGTTGCTTGACCTGGTTCATCAGATAGCAGAACTGCAACAGGTCTGTGTAGGAGAGGTAAGGTAAGGTAAGGACGTCTGCAATGAGGGGAGGGGTCATACTAAAGGGGACAAGGGGGGAGTTATGACCAGTACGGACGTCCGCATCTAAATTTGATACATAGTTTTTTCAGTACAACATGTGCCTTGAACACCAACTTCAGTCATATGACAGACAGTCTGTACTAAATTAGTTCGTCATTAGTAATGTTCAGTTGCAGACAGCTCAATAATTATTGTAGCATTATTTGAAAGGCGCATGGACATTTGCTTAGCAACTAGCCTTAGTAACGGGCCTTTTGCCTTGCCTTAGCAACCAGCCTCTTGCCTTAGTAACGGGCCTTTGCCTTGCCTTAGCAACCAGCCTCTTGCCTTAGTAACGGGCCTTTTTAGCCTTGCCTTAGCAACCAGCCTCTTGCCTTAGTAACGGGCCTTTTGCCTTGCCTTAGCAACCAGCCTCTTGCCTTAGTAACGGGCCTTTTGCCTTGCCTTAGCAACCAGCCTCTTGCCTTAGTAACGGACAATTTGTCGTCCTCTGTGCCTATATATAGAGACGCCTGTCGCGTGTTAGTGTGTGAGTGTGTGAGCGAGTGAGTTAGTTGGTTCCGAAGTTAGTTAAAGTTCAGTTAATGAGAGTTAAGCCAGAGTTGTAGTGTTTAAGCTGTTCGACATTAATAAAACAATCTGCTGTGTTGATCCGTGTCGTTGCCGTCTTCCAAGTTAACCTAGTGTTAGGCATCGTCGGTGGCACCGTTAAGTCCTTTGCCCGACGGGAAAGGCCGAGTCCAGCGAACGAACGAAGAACAGGGAAGACTCCGAAGAGCTATCCTGGTGACTGAAGATACCGGAGTCCGCCCGACGACGGCGGTCGTTTTCGCCACAGTGGTACAGCAGAAGTGGGGTGCTAGACGATTGAAGAACACTGATTTCCGATGGGAGACGAGGACGACACGCGCGTCTACCCGCTGGTCGACTTTGACATCCTGCAGCCTAAAACCTCTACGCCCGCCGAGAGAAGGCGACCGATGGAGATCAAGCCGGACCGGAACAGCCTGCCAGACGACTTTGGCTTCGAGGAATGGAAGCCGATGGAGCCGAGCGAGCGAAGAAAATCCACGGAACCTGTTAGCCGGGAAGTGAAGGACGAGTCAAGAATTCTTCCGGGGCTGCTTGAGGGCGTCGGCGGCCTGTTGAGAAACCGGCCGATGCAGATGAAACCTGGGCGTTTCGATGGGACAGGTTCACTGGAATCGTTTCTGTCTCAGTTCGAGGTGTGTGCGAGGCACAACCGGTGGACCGCTTCGGACAAAATCGATTTCCTTCGCTGCTCACTGGAGAAAGCAGCCACTCAGTTGCTCTGGGACTTCGGGGCCCAGCCTGATGCGACCTACGAACAGTTGGTGGAGCGGCTACGTCAACGCTACGGGACGGAAGGCCAAGCCGAGACCTTCCGGGCGCAACTCTATTACCGCCGCCAGCGTGCCGGGGAAAGCCTTTCCGACCTCCTTCATGAAATTCGTCGGTTGGTGGTTCTCGCCTACCCAGTGCCTTCCAACGAAACCACGGAGATCATCGCCAAAGACGCGTTCCTGGAGGCGATGAGGGATCGGGAGCTCTCGCTCAAGATTCGCGAGAGAGAGCCCAAGTCACTGGACGAAGCTTACCGGACGGCGCTTCGTCTGGAGGCTTACCGAAGCACGACGGGCCAGGACGACCGGAGGAGACCGTCGGAACCTGACGACCGCGGAAGACCGCCAAACCGGGTGCGTGGCACTCGGGAGACCGATGTCGGCGACCAGATCCAGGCGCAGTTGGACCGGTTCCTGACCGACCAGAAGGAAGAGCAACGCCGATGGCAACGAGAGCTCGAAGGCAAGTTTGACCGGCAGTTCCGGGAGCTGCGAGGTCGTACGCCTCCGGCTAATGCTGGGCCGGACCGAGACGTTCGCTCTGGAGACCGTAACCGAGGACCGGGCCGAGAGACTCGCCCGGGTTACGCCAACGCCGACGACCAAGAAAGACCGAGGCGGGAGATGAATTGCTTCAACTGTGGCCAACCAGGCCACTTCGCCCGCAACTGCCGCCAGTCACGCCGGGCCCGTCATCGCCCGGATGCGACCGAGACAGAAACCCAAGATTCGACGCCGATGGAGCCGGTGGCCGCCAATCACACGACCCATCCAAGAGTACCCAACCGTGCAACCTTCAACGCTGTCTACGTCAGGGGGACGATCAATGGACGCTCTCAACTCTGCCTGGTCGACACCGGATCGGAGGTGAGCCTCATACCTTCCTCTATTGTCCAGGGGTTAGAGATTCGTCCCTGTAACCGGTACTTGATGGCTGCGAACGGGTCCGATATACGGGTTTTGGGTGAGATAAGGGTCCCCATTAAGATTCGGAGTGGGTTTGAGATCTCTAGTGCATTTTTGGTGTCCGATCAGATAGCTGACCCCATGCTGGGTATGGATTGGTTGAGGGAACACCGATGCCGCCTAGGTTTTGGGACCGGGGCCTTGTTCATTGGTCGGAAACGTATTTCCCTGGTAAGAGGTAATGGAGCCGGGTGGTGCCGTCGGGTAATTGTGGCTGAGGAAGTTGTAGTCGCGCCTAAGAGTCAATTCGACATCCCTGTAAAGACCCTGTATGGGGATTTGTCGTCGGTAGCGCCGGCCTGGATGACAGATGCCAAGGAAATCAGTCCGGGGGTTCATCTCGCACGGGTCGTAGTAGGCGATGACGCCAGAACGACCCAGGTCCGGGTAGTAAACTTGACCGAGGATCCTGTAAGGTTGGTTAAGGACCAGTTGTTGGGAGGGTTGCACCCGGTCGAAGTTGAGTGTCGGGAGACCCGTGATAAGGGTGAGGAGCCGGTTGGTGAGGCGGCTCCTTGCGAGATGCTGATGGCCGATCTCCCCGAGGAGGTGACACCCGAGACCCGAGACCAATTGCGGGAACTTTTAACTGAATTCAGTGATGTTTTCTCGGTAAGGGAAGGCGATCTTGGCCGAACAAACGTGGCCACTCATCGGATTGATACGGGAGATGCAGGCCCTGTTAGACAGCCTCTACGGCGCCAACCGCTTCCCCATAGGGCTGCCATAGACGAACAGCTGGATAGTATGTTGGCCGCCGGGACGATTGAACCCGCTGTTAGCGAGTGGGCGGCTAACGTGGTTTTGGCTCGTAAGAAGGATGGGACCCTCCGTTTTTGCATAGATTACAGGCAATTAAATGAGAGGACGAGGAAGGATTCATACCCGTTGCCTAGAATTGACGAATGTTTAGATGCTCTCTCCGGTGGAGGATGGTTTAGTACGCTGGATTTAAGGAGTGGATACCACCAGGTGGCTATGGATCCTAGGGATGCGGATAAGACCGCGTTCGTTACGCGTCGAGGCATCTATCGATGGAAGGTGATGCCCTTCGGTCTCTGCAATGCGCCAGCAACTTTCCAACGGTTGATGGACATTGTCTTGTCGGGGCTTAATTTCGATGTTTGCCTAGTCTACCTTGACGATGTAATCATTTTCGGGAATACGCCCGAACAACATTTGCAGAGGCTGGGTAAGGTGTTCGAGCGGTTGAGAACGGCCAATTTAAAGTTGAAACCAAGTAAGTGCCGCTTGATGCGTAGGGCCGTTTGTTTCTTGGGCCATGTAGTGACTCAAGACGGGGTAGCCGTGGATCAGTCCAAGATCCGCGAGGTTGTGGAGTGGCCAGTCCCGCGACGACTGCGGGAGGTGCGCTCCTTCCTCGGGCTATGCTCGTATTACCGGAGGTTCATTCGTAGTTTTTCGGTATTAGCTGCTCCTCTGTTCGAACTCACGAAAAAGGGTAGAGCGTTTGTATGGGATGATGCCTGTCAGGAAGTGTTTGAACTTCTAAAGCGCGCTCTGACGACCACACCTGTCCTAGCTTTGCCTAAGGATGAGGGCGGCTACGTCCTGGACTGCGATGCCTGTGACGTTGGCATAGGGGCCGTATTGTCCCAGAAGATTGATGGTGAGGAGCGAGTAATTGCATATGGAAGCCGCCTGCTATCCACGGCGGAGCGTAACTATTGCGTTACTCGCAAGGAGTTGCTCGCCATAGTGTATTTCACAAAGCTGTACCGTCAGTACTTGCTGGGGCGCCCGTTCACGTTGAGGACAGACCATGCCGCGTTACAGTGGCTCCAGCGAACTCCAGAGCCCATTGGCCAGCAGAGCCGCTGGTTAGAACGATTGGCAGAGTTCGAGTTCCAGGTGCTGCATCGTCCAGGTCAGAAACATGGTAATGCGGATGCCCTTTCCCGTAGGCCTTGCCGGCAATGTGATGTTGACGATGTAAGTGCGGTCGCTGCAGTTACCGAGGCTGTGCCTACACAGCCATTGGATATTGAACCTGCCCCGCAAGAGGCGTTAGTAAAGGCGCAGAAAGAAGATCCTGATCTTCGGGTGGTACGCCCGTGGCTGGAAGTAGGTACCCAGGCCCCGGCCTTAGTGGATATCTTGCGAGAGAATGAAGCCGTGAAGGTGTACTGGCACCAAAGGGATCGCCTGTATCTGTATGAGGAGGTGATCTATAGGAAGACACCGGACGGGGTCGAACAGTTGGTGGTGCCCAGGGCTATGCGGGATCAGTACATGAGGCTCGCCCACACAGGGATGACCGGGGGTCACCTGGGTGTCCGGAGAACCCGGGCGCAGGTAAGGCGTAGGGCCTTTTGGGTCGGGTGGTCCCGGGATGTGAGGCGCTTTTGCCAGTGCTGCCCTCAGTGCAACCAATACCATCGTGGTTTACCCCCCCGCCAGGGACCGTTGCAGCCCTTGCCCTGTGGGGCGCCCTGGGAACGTTTGAGTATAGATGTCACAGGCCCCCACCCGCGTAGTCGAAGAGGGAACGTCTATATCCTTACGATGATGGACAACTTCACGAAGTTCGTGGAAGCAGCCCCCATGCACAATCAAGAAGCCACCTCGGTTGCTAGGGCCTTGGTTGAAAACGTTATCGTAAGGTACGGCGCACCGCTACAAATCCTCACCGACCAGGGGACTAATTTCGAGGGTAACTTGTTCAGGGAACTTTGCCGATTGCTGGGAATAGATAAGGTTAGGACATCCCCTTATCACCCGAGCGGGAATGGGCTCATAGAGCGCTTTCATAGGACGCTTAATGCCATGCTGGGGAAAGTGGTCAGTAGCAATCAACGGGACTGGGACGAATCTCTGCCCCATGTCCTCGCCGCTTACCGGGCGTCACTACACGAAACCACGGGGTTCAGCCCGAACTACCTGATGTTCGGTCGGGAGACCCGCGCCCCGTTGGACCTGGTCTACGGCAGTCCCCCGAGCGCTGATCCGGGCGCAGGCACGTACGCGAGTTATGTGCAAGACTTTGCTGAGCGCATGGAGTCCGCGTACCGCCTGGTACGAGAGCATCTGGGAGTGGCTGCGGAGCGCCAGAAGCGTGCTTATGACTTGCGGGTGCGTCCGGCTGAATTTGCCCCTGGGGCGCAAGTTTGGTACTATACCCCTCGTCGTTACCAAGGTCGCTCTCCGAAATGGCAGAAGATGTACACAGGACCTTTCGTCGTGGAGGCACGCAGCGGCCCTGTGAACTACCGCATCCGGAAGTCCCCTCATTCTCGTCCACTCACAGTTCATGTGGACAAACTTCGGGCTTGCTTCAGGGAAGAGCCGATGGAAGACGTGGAGGCGCCTGAGCCCCCTGCCGACGACGCCTCTGAGGTCAGCGGGCGTCCGAGGAGGGAGACTCGCCGGCCCGCGCGCTATCAATAGCTGGGCGCCGTCGTTCGGGGAGGTCTTGTCGTGGCCATGACTTGGGATGCGTTTCCCCCTCCCCTCCCCTCGACGTCTCGACGCTCGCCTGCGCTTCCCTCTCCCCCTCCTCTCGGCTGTGCGACGCTCGCCTGTGTTCCTCTCCCTCCCTCCTCGTCGTTCACTTGCGCTCCCTTCCCCCCTTCCCTCCTCTGCAAGCAAAAAGGCTGTACACATTGGTCGACGGACATTTGCCTTAGCGACGGACATTTGTCTTGGCAACGGACATTTGCCCGTGCAAATTTGTCGACGGACCTTTGCGTGTGTGTGTGTGTACATTTGTCGACAGAAATTTGCGTGTGTACAATTGTCAACGGACGTTGTGTGTACATTTGTCGACAACGACAATTGTGACAAGAATTTGCGTGTGTGTACAATTGTCGACAAGAATTTGCTTGTGTGTGTACAATTGTCGACAAGAATGCTTGCGTGTGTCGACAAGCTTGTGTACAATTTGCTTTGCTGTGTGTGTACAATTGTCGACAAGAATTTGCGTGTGTGTGTGTACAATTGTCGACAAGAATTTGCTTGTGTGTGTACAATTGTCGACAAGAATTTGCGTGTGTGTACAATTGTCGACAAGAATTTGCTTGTGTGTGTACAATTGTCGACGGACATTTGCTTGTGTGTGTACAATTGACATTTGCTTGTGTGTGTCGACAAGAATTTGCTTGTGTGTGTACAATTGTCGACAAGAATTTGCGTTGTGTGTCGACGGACGTTTGCTTGTGTGTGTACAATTGTCGACAAGAATTTGCTTGTGTGTGTACAATTGTCGACAAGAATTTGCGTGTGTGTGTGTACAATTTGTCGACAAGAATTTGCGTGTGTGTTTGTGTGTGTGTGTGTACAATTGTCAACGGACCTTTGCTTGTGTACAATTGTCAACGGACATTTGCCTGTGCACACTTTTCCTCCACACGGCCAGGCAACGTTCGCTTGTGTGAGACAGCCACGTCATTATTTGAACTTCATTGGTAGCCTTGGCAACGACAATACAGGCTGATGGGCGAACGATGACGTGCAATGTTTGATGATGTTGAAGGATGATTGCATTTCTGTTGTAAGACTAGGTCTTACCGTTAATTTGTCTGTAGGGCGATTACCTTAGTTGTTTATGCGGGGCCGATTTGGCCGACTAATCTGATGAACTTTTTAGTTAGTTAAAGCCTGGAATGGCTGCAGTGTTCGATTTAGTATTAATCATGACTTTATTCGCTTATTGAACATTGAGTCTAGCGTAGGATGTCCCTTTCAAATTGTTAATCAGTTACGGAATAGGGGACATTCCCTCTTTTCTTGGTGGGAGGAGTATTGTAGCATTATTTGAAAGGCGCATGGACATTTGCCTTAGCAACTAGCCTTAGTAACGGGCCTTTTGCCTTGCCTTAGCAACCAGCCTCTTGCCTTAGTAACGGGCCTTTTGCCTTGCCTTAGCAACCAGCCTCTTGCCTTAGTAACGGGCCTTTTGCCTTGCCTTAGCAACCAGCCTCTTGCCTTAGTAACGGGCCTTTTGCCTTGCCTTAGCAACCAGCCTCTTGCCTTAGTAACGGGCCTTTTGCCTTGCCTTAGCAACCAGCCTCTTGCCTTAGTAACGGAGTAACGGGCCTTTTGCCTTGCCTTAGCAACCAGCCTCTTGCCTTAGTAACGGACAATTTGTCGTCCTCTGTGCCTATATATAGAGACGCCTGTCGCGTGTTAGTGTGTGAGTGTGTGAGCGAGTGAGTTAGTTGGTTCCGAAGTTAGTTAAAGTTCAGTTAATGAGAGTTAAGCCAGAGTTGTAGTGTTTAAGCTGTTCGACATTAATAAAACAATCTGCTGTGTTGATCCGTGTCGTTGCCGTCTTCCAAGTTAACCTAGTGTTAGGCATCGTCGGTGGCACCGTTAAGTCCTTTGCCCGACGGGAAAGGCCGAGTCCAGCGAACGAACGAAGAACAGGGAAGACTCCGAAGAGCTATCCTGGTGACTGAAGATACCGGAGTCCTGCCCGACGACGGCGGTCGTTTTCGCCACATTATAATCATTTTATCACGGACCATGGAAAAATAGTTTTAAAAATGATATAATGCCAGTGGATATACTGGCATGGTAAGGTATGGTAATCATTCATTTGTTGTGCTGGCACAAGAAAAGAGTAATCGTCCTCTGAAGCACGTCCGTTCTTTAAAACAGCCCAAGATAAAGCTATGAATGTATTAGCGGCCAATTCTTCTTGGCCTTGGCATGCGAGGGTGGGTGGCAAGTGCTCTCCTTCTGATCTTCCCACTGACAATGTTGTTGGTTTACTCATTTCATAGCAGAGTTCATAAACTATGTGTACATCATTGGCTGTGGTGCTTCTCTGCAGGCCCTTTAGAACATGGCTTCACACACTGCAAGGCTTACATCCCTCCCTGAACTCAAAACTTGGTGCTGGCACTAGGACCAGCACATCCCATCACCAAGAGTTACAGTGCAGAGCAACTGTCGTCCCTGCAGACATGGGAATGGCGTCAATTTCAATGAAGGTCCTTGGATTCAAACCCGGATCGTAGAAGTGAAAAAGCCAACGCATTAGCCACTCGGCGTCTACGCCACCTCACTTGAGACTGATATAGCTTCCTTATATATAAGTGAAGCCTAGCCAAGGCTTAGAAACTACATATATAACTGTTGTGGGGAGGCATTCAGTACCCATTAATTGCCTTACCACAGTGTATACAATTCACGGACAAAGTGCTTCGAAAAAAAACGAAGAGCAGCCCCTTAAGTTAAACCCAAGATGGGTATGAAGCATTAGCAACTTCATTTTAACCAAGTAAGAGAGTGGATGGCCAGTCTTCAGCCATCACCAGTGTACAGTAGATGTACTCAGTTTATAAAGTTGAATGCACTAGGGGGCAGCAGTCGAACAGAAATCCTGACTAGATATCTATATTTCCTTGGCTGATAGTAGAGCAAGCACACCATTAGACTATCTATCTATCGTGCACCATGAAAGAGAAAACTTCAGGTGAAAATGAAATTTGAAACCAAATGCTTTACAAATATTTAAGCTCCACAGTAATAATTCAAGGACAATTTTAAACAAAAACATTTCTCAATCATATTCACATCAATGCTTGATATTAGCAATCAACAAAAACCATCAGTGTTCAGTTACTTTAAATTCAAATCAAGCACTAAACTGAAGAAACTCAGGCAACAGAGGTCATATAAACATGAACAATACTTACAAAGTGTTTGACTGAATTTACCAATAGGTTACTAAATGATGCGTGAATTTTTTAATTCATCAAAAATACGATATCTTTTCTTTTCAATTTACCAAATTCTTGTTACAGTTTTGCTATAAAGATTTACCATCTGATTTGAATGAACATAAAATATATCAACAATAAAGTAAAATAAATACTTTAAACAAAAGAACAATGAAATTGAATGCTTTTAATTGCTTTAAATCTTACTATCATTTCATACTCTTAAAACAGCATTTGGCATTCAAAAGAATATAATCAAAATAACCCAACAGCTAAACATTTCGAGCAATAACGGCTTAGCAATAATATAAAGCGACAGTTTTTGTTCTTAAGAGAATACAGTCAGTTCAAATAATATCAGTATATTAGCAGGTATTACTAAATTCATAAGAAATATTGCTTGTCAGATCCAAGTGAGAGTTGGGATAAACTTCCTGAAGAAACTTTTTTACTTCTCTTCATTTTCTCTTAATTAATTAAAATAAATATTTGAGGAGACCATCGTCAGTTTTATACTTTATGATAATAGTGCTCTAGAAGTCATCAGATTGAGTTAAATTAGAAGTACTAGTGGCACGAACCTCTTCAAAATTACCAAAGCATCTCACATGATCATTCCAAAGGACTTAATTTGTCCTTGTGCTAAACTCTACAAAGCCGACTTCATAACCAATGGCAAATTTATGGGTCTGTTCGTGAAGTATAAACCCAAAAACTGGTACATATGTGCAGGTCAACATCTAATATCACACTGGTCAGAACACCAGCTAACACTGCTATTTAAAATTCTTCATTTAATTGATACATGAAATTGCAATGTAATGCGCTGTGTTACGGCGCCATATTAAATTGTCACTGTTATTATTATTATTATAAATGTAATTGTAGCCAAGTGGTCAGAACACTTGCCTTGCAACAAAGAGAGTATGGGTTCGAGCCTCCCCAAGATGGTTCCTGTGTAGGGCTTTGAGCAAGCAAGTCCTTCACTCACAACTGCTCAGTGCCATCGATTGACACTTGGTCAATAGATAGTGGCTTTTAACAAGTGTATAAAAGTAATAATAATGGCAGTATAACAGTCAAACACAGTAAAATGTTGTGTTGTTTCTTTTTACTATATCTAATATCCAACAATTATAGCCAAATGGAATTATGATATATTGGAAATGCCATAGTATGCCATACACTTTTTTCACAGACAAAAATCAGAGGCATGAAAGTAAGAAGTTAAACATACTGAAGCTGTGGAAGCAACACTGGCAAGCACTGCAATTTTAAGCAATGATTCACCCCAGGATTGCTTCTCTGTAAACAATTACACTACATTTACCATTGTTTTCAATTGGCTTTTAGAATCTAAGAAACCAACACACTGGTGTGTGATTAAAGCCTCAGAATGCTGCAGACATGATTAAACATCCCACAAATGCCTCAACATTCTACACATACATTTAACTTTTTGGATCGATATAAATGGACTTAAAACAGATTTCTTCATCCATTCTGGAAAAATATATTTGCATTTAGACTGGAAAGCATTTGGGACATTTGGAAGCATTTCATACAGACCTATAAAAAAACATCTGAGAACTATAAGTATTACCTGCAAATTTATTTTCTACTCTGCAACATTTTCTGGATCATCGGAATAAAACAGTACATTGAAGCAATAGCTTTAAAATTAACGAGACATCCATTCAGTACTTCCGGTTAAGGATTTCACCAAGACATAATGACACACTACAAATTTTAGTCATACATGAATAGCAAAACTGAAAATATCAGCATTTAGACACAAGAAAAAAGGCCTTATATAATTTAGGTAACTAAATATATTCACAAAAGAAGACTTTGACCAAAATAAACTTTTGTTAAATATTTGAACGTCAACATAACATGAATTTTTTAAAGCAAAATTTGAACATTATTAAATAGGCACAACATAGGCCAAAGGAAAAAGAAAACAAAGGACAAAATTATCAAGCAAAGACCATAAAACACAATGTGGAGCGAGACAGTGAAATAGGAAGAACCACAGATCAAGTCCATGTGTCAACGTCAGATACTGTTGGCCTCATATTATTTACTTTAGGCTCAACTACCATTTAAACTGCAGTGATTAATTTTCATACACAATGTAAACAAAAACTGACGGAAGCTTTCATTTATGAAGTCTGTTGAAAATAAGACTTAGAACCAGCAAAGCACAACAATAACATTATAACAGCGAGCTGCATTGGTTTCCCAGTCACTTTTATTGGTTTATTGGTCACTTTTAGGTAGACACACCGCTATCGATACAATAGTAGCCTAATAGAAAAGTTTAAAATGAGTATGGTGTTTTTAGTCGTATACAATGTCAGATTAGCTTAGTTAAAGTGTTAAACTACATTTTACCAAACCTATGTCTGAACCTTGTCTTGTCTTTTATAAAACTTGATATCTGTGGCTAAGCCAAAAATTACCATAAAATCTGAAACAGCACTAAACATGCCACTCTCCTCAACTTGTAACCAAGCTCAAGGTTTACTCAAGTAAATCAACCATAAATAGATGGAAAAGCAGCATTTCAACCGAATTCAAACACAAGATAACAACAATATGAGTCAGCAGTTCTTTGCATACCTCAATCAAGCCTTAAAATTGCACCAAAAAATAATGACTAGTAACAAATTACAGCCAATTTGCCCTGATTCGAAAGATGACAATAAACCAAATAGGATGAGCCTGGAACGTGAGTCTATATGGGGTCTGGGGCGGATCTTCAATGATGTCCATGGGAAAAGCCCCTGGTCAGAGACAAGTTACATGCATCAATAACTACTGCAGCATATATTCTTGATAAAATCAAAGAGAAAATAGAATTTAAATGAAACATCATTAAAATTGCTTAGCTTACATATCTGCAAGCGTATGATGCAATTATCACCATTGCACAAACATCATTATCACCACTTTAACTTTAATTACCATCATCATCATTGTATTCATAACCATTCTATACAGCATCATTTGGATTTGAAGATGCAGCAATTGCCAAATCTCCATTCATTTCGGTTGTACTACTCTAAAGTTGGCTCCTGTTATGGCTATCTTTACACCACTGTACAAGTGCACTGGAGACTCCACACAGTGGATGCTCAGTGGCTGTAATCTCCTCCTTTTCTCATTGTTATTTATGGAAACAATTCAACCATTGTTTGATGGTAGTTTTCCTCAGTCAGCTCTCAGTCTTGTTTTTCATCACTCTGTCCCATTGTAAACTTCCTTTTCAGACATTTTGCTGTAGCAGAAAGTCATTTAATGACTAAATCAGTCAGAGTCATCAGCATGTGACACATCAACGTGACGTGACACATCAACATGACGTGAACTGCATCAGCAAATCCAGACCTGCTGTTAATGTTTCCAAAGTGAAGGCACAACAAGGATATCCTGGTCAGCATGTTGATGACTAATTGACCTGACTATTCACAGCAACATGATTAACAAAGAGAAATTGATTATGCACGACAGCAGGCAGCCTAATTTATTTTCTATTGCAGTGACACAAACACTTACGCACATAACAGTGAACACGTGTATATACACAAAGACATGGACAGGTGTGAACACTGTATATATGCTGTTAACTGGCTTTTCAGGATATGTAAACTTTGCTAACTTTCAAATACTGCTCCAGTCAATTACAAACTGAAGACCACAAAACACGGAAGTTGAGATGTTTTTGCATTTGCCAGCTATCCTTTACCAAAACTAGGAAGCGACGTTTAAGACAATCCTTCCCTCAAACTGCTTTGATAAATAACAGCTGTCTGCCCCCCGTCAGTCAAGAATAACAAATACACAATTTTTCAGATGTTAAGTTCACTCATGGAAGCCTGGATAGAATGTGTTCGAAAGTTCTTAAATCATGGAAATAAAACGCTCCAGTTTGTCATGTTAGACACCACCTCAAGTGCAATGACTACAATTTACATTAATAAAACCAGAATAAAACCCAAAAAGAGTATGTCCAGAACACTTCAACAGAGAAAATATCTATGGTAGTGTATTTTCTTTAAAACCTTCACAAAGTAGCCTTGGTGGGTGTCCACACCAGCGACGCCACCTATCAATCGTAAAGGTGACCGACCTCTTGTTGAGGTTAAAAAAAAAACTCCAACTAAAGAGGTGTATAACACATCGCTTTTTCTACAGTGACACAGCATCACATCAATCTTTCTCTGAACAACCCCTCTGATGCTGTACACAGCGATCAAAGTATGCTAGTCCTGAGCTTTAGAGTAGCAGCACTTTAGAAATTTGGATTTTACGACTATGATTTATAAGACAAACGAGAAACTCCTAGCACTTCCCACTCAGAATCAAACTGGAAAGATCAAAGTTTGCTAACATAGAGTCAGTTTATAAGAGAAATGCTTTAACGGACTCAAAGCATTTTGCTCTTAATTACAACCTATAAGAAAATCAATGGTAGTTGCAGAATCATTCAGGAGTTAACAAAATTAATGTGCAAGTTACAAGTATATTGAGACAGAACGCCTTGACCAGTTATTCAGTCTTGACAAGCATGTGACAAGCATATATAATACATTGATAAGAGCCATTGAAGTATTTTTACTCATTGGTATAACAAACTGAAATGCCAGTATTTTTGAAGAATTTAAAAATAGTTAAACTGTTACAAAGAAAATATTAAATAACAGTGACTTATGCATAATCTATCAAGAAGAGGCAATCTCTCATGCAGCCAGGCTCTGAAAGGGTGGATGGATGGACAGTGATATTGAGAGATGTTTGATGACACATAAGAGAATATCAGTTAGTGTGATACATTGCAAACTCTTTAATAGTAGTGAATCACACTGCAAGAGTAACATTTCATGGAGCAAACTTTTCTCATACTGTAGTTGGTTTGGTGCTTTTCGCAAACCCATTCGACAGTCAACTCTTAGATATGAAGCCCATGAAGGCAATGTCCTTGAATTCACCACTTCCATCACCTTGATGGTCCAGAGAAGGCAGACTTGGAATCTCTGGACTGCTTGGCAGAGCCGGTGGAAGGCTCAGCCAGAACTTCGAGAACCTCATAGACATCATTTCGGAAGACACGGGCAAAGAATGGATCCGGTTTGTTGTAGAGACGAGTGCAGACTGGATCCCTCATCTGGTTCGGCTCATCCTCAAGGTCCCAGATCTCAGGCAATGCACAGCCAGGCCTGAAACAGCAAGACAACAGCTACAAAAATCTGCAGACAAACAACTACAAAATCTGTTGCAGCAAAAGACTGCAGGCAGTGCAAAAGTGCGCCTGAAACAGCAAGTGAACAACTACATGGCACAGCATAGCTATACTGATGAATAAGTGACGTAGTCGTCAACATGAATGTAATAAAATTGCTATCAAGAAAAATAAGTGATCAGCTGTATTGGCAAAATATATGATCATTGTAGCTAATATAGCACCAACGTCTATACAGTGTCTTCAAAAACTACTTGTACTCAGAGATAATAACAATTATAATCCTTGAGCGTAGAAGCATTTATACTCTCTGGAGAGTACAGGTTAGTAATATTAACCTTTACCCCTTAATAAGTAAACTATCTCCATCCTATCGAGATATACAGAGTAAAATTCTTCTCAGAACTCACTAGACTGCAATTCATTCATTTCCTGAGGTGGCATGGAAAATACAACCTGCCATCTAGCGAATCAATGAATTACCAATATGAATTACAGAATTTATAAAGGAAAACCTAAACTGTAATATTGGGTATGTGTTTAAATATTATTTATTTATTTTAAACTGTAATATTGGGTATGTGTTTAAAGCACCTATCATGTGCTCAAAGTATTCACATCTTAATCTGTGGCAAGAATAAATGTTCACAGAGGACCAAATTTGTAGCCAAAACAAATATAATGTATGCATGAATGTATCAGAGAACTTGTATAGTGCGCTTCAAGTAACTAACAGGGCGCTCCGGCATGGTCACCTAGGAATCATCAAACAAATGAGCAATAATTTAATAATTATAAAATAACACATGAAAAGCATATCAGTCCCAGGAGAGAGACTCAACAATAGAACCGAATGTAATACTTACAAATTACACAATCCGCATCATAACATTGCCTCTGTCTCTCTCTAAGCCTCTCATTAACGGTACAAAGATCAAATATATTTCAAAAATGGAAGAGATGACAAAAAGATGTTTAATGGCTACGTACTTTGCTCTTCGTACGCACCATGACTCCTCTAGAATTGCAAAGTTAACATGAAGTTTCTGCAAATTCTTCCAGACTTCCTCTTCGTCTTTGCGGCTGTACATTGTGTAGACGAGCTTTGTACGCTCCCTACAACCATCACAAGGATCATGGCACCACATTACCATACACAGCCCAAAAAATTCTAAAAGATTCTAAAAACTCAAATCAGGCTAGGAAATAATTTGAAAAAGACTGCTTTTCATAAACCCGAATACAAATCAACACAAAAGGAAATAATAAGCTGTCAATCAAAGTAAATGCCAGAGAGGCAGGAGAGTGAGCAGGCAATGGGTGGGCAGGCAGACAAGGGGTGGGCAGGCAGGCAAGGGGTGGGCAGACAGACAAGGGGTGGGCAGGCAGACATGAAAGATGCAGATCAGATGTAGCAGATAACTTTTACAGCACATGTAAATGTACCGGTGCATCAAGACACACAATATAGTGTCCTCTAGAGTATTTCTCAAATATGCTTCCTGCAGCATTAAGTATATTTGCGAATAACTTGTTTAGCATCCGTCAAATCAGGTTTACGGAGTGTGCAGTCTTCTAACCTTAATCCAACATCTTCGTAGTGCGGATGGTTTACAATCGGACGACTGGTGCACAGTTTAACGGTTGCCATTGTGGGCATTGGACCAGCAAACACACTGTCTGTTAAAAACATTCACACACATTGCCTACTTTTCAGGATCTATTAAACAGTCTCTCTAAAGGGCAGACTATGATAATCTAATCAAGTATTAAGAGCCTGTGAATCAATTAAAAATGAAAACAGTATTTAAGCGTTTATATAGCACTTCTATATAAAACTGGTCAGAGTTTTAACTGTAATTATAACTCAAGAAGTCACTTGACATCAAAACTCAAGACAATCAAACCGTCACTCGACTGCTAAATTCACTCACCATCTTGTGACCATCTTCTGCAGAGTACATAAACAGTCTTACAAACTGTTTTACTGTTAGATACTCAAAAACTTAATATAAGTGAAGGAAGAACTAACAGTGTGCAAATGTAGCTACCGGGTAATAGAGTAGTTTAAATAATACAAACTTGAAGGAACCACTAATAATTGGCCTTTTATACTGGAACAATTTTCAAAAATCATCAAAATTTTCTTAGTTATCATTGGATCTTGCATAGAACAAAGAATAAAATAACTAAAGCTTTAACATTCTTGCTGACAAGTAAAAATCATGAATAGAAATGACAATGAATTTAAAAATGAACAGTAGTTCCGATTGCAATTAGTAAGGAAAGCCATCTGCTCGTCCCTCACCATTGCGTGTATTGACGTTAATCCACTCTACGAGTTCTTCCAGTTGGATGTTACTAAATTCTCCCACAATACTCCACTGGTGCTGGAGATTTGCTATGCCCTGAACACTCATCAAGGCCATGATGACCCCGAGAGCAGCAAAATGACGCCCCTGGCTACCAATCCACCCAAAAAACTAAAACAATCACATCAGAAACACAAGTTCAAGTCACATGTAACATAATTCACATTCAACATAACTGGGAATATTCCATACGATGTTTGCAAGAGTCTACAGAAATATTATAGACACACTTCATACAATTTACGCCTCTGCAACACAATTGTACCAGCCCTATCTATGTGTTACCATAATTCCTTGCATAATCAATGATATTTCAACCACAAGAATTTCCATCTAACAATTCTTCAACGCATTGATAAAAATTATCCATGCTTTAGATTAATCACTAGAATAACAAGACCACACATATTCATCAAACTGTTAAAAAATCACAAGTATTTAACTGACAAAATACTACCTGACCTTACCTGACCTTGCCTTACCTTACCTTACCTTACCCTGTCAAGCATGAAGATGAAAAAGCACACACACCTGACGGGAAGCTAGCATTGAAGAAAGAAGGCACAGATGCGGAGTCCAGAACATCTTCAGGCGCATTATGATGATTGCCATAGCCGTATATGACAGCAGTTGAAACACATTATAAAGGACCTGGAAACGTAAACACATTACAGAAACTGAAACAACAGACAAAACATCATAACAAATGTAACATGTTAAACTGGTATGAAACAAAAATGCATAAGAGAATGACATGTCAATAATTTGCCTAAACATAATATTTATAAGCTAAACAAACATGTTACATCATACATCGGACTTTTGAAAAGATATCTGATATCATGCAAACCTTGAAAAGCTTAGAAAAAATCAGAGACAAAAAACATCAAGAGTAGCATTGCAAATAATTACAATAACTGTAAAATAAATAACTAAAATACTGAAAAAGACGAAGAGTGAAAACAATGAAGTGTTGCATTGACTAACAAACTGCCATCTTACCTCAGCATGTTCTTTGTGTCTGTGGATATGTGAACTACAACAGCAAATACAAATTCTATGAATATCATCATCATTATCACATATTCGTTTACTAGAAGAAAAGTTGACAGAGCCACAACTTAAACAAGCAACAGTGCATTATACGGCAGATTCCGAGGCGGCTAGCCATCGTGGCCTAATAGCCAGACCTGCCCGTGAGCTTCTCACGCCCTGCACCTACCTGTACAAAAGAAACTTTCAAATGCAGCTACATAATAAAGACTGTCTTCAATCAAAACTATCTTCAGTCAAAACTGCCTTCAATCAAAACTGCCTTCCACTATCAAGATAATTGGTGCTTGAAAGCAATGGTCACATCAATTTACGTTTTACAGCTGTATGACAGGACAGCTTTTGAACTAATTCTTTGGTCCAAGGTAAACAAACTTGAAGCACATATTCTATGCAATTACCTGCAAGGCAATGCAATCAGTACAGGAGTCTGTATTTAGATGTTGGATTCAATTAATCATTTTTAACATCATCCAACAGATTTGTTAAAACTAGACTTGTGTCTTCATATAACCAAAAGTAATATTGAAACAAGGACTGCACTTATTATATAATAATTATATTCGTTTATTAAGAAAACAGGTTGTCAAACCACAACCAGGTACACTGTACACGTTATGAAAAAAGGAGTAATAGACTCCATGTGTTAGTTACTATCAATGTTAGGGTATCATAGGTTGTTATTTTCTATAGGACAAAGCATAGCTGAGAAGATGCTATAATAAACTGTTTATTGATAAAATTATTACAAAATTTGCCATTACCTAAATTTACCACTGCCTGCAAATTAGTTCAGAACACAGTACATGAACAGACTACAACTCCACATAACAGTCAAACTTCTAGAAAATTAATGGATTGCCTTCTAGCTGCTAATTAAAAATACAACACATGGATATCATTCTGAGAACTATGGTGATAGAACCATTATTAACAGCTGTGGATAAAATTTTATTTATACTCTTACAAAACTTAGCCTCTATATTTACTCAATTTTGAATATTTTGTCAATATTACTTCACATTGATAATAAATTTTTCTTAAAAACTGCCCTGAGCCGAGTCAAAATGATAATTTTGACCTTCCTACATGTATTTCTTAAATACCATGTCTGTTTCTGCTTGATGCCATAACATTTTCATATAGCACATGACAAAAACATACTTCGCTATTAATTCTCCTCCTGTGGATGGTGGTGCATGTTGAACGTGACCATTTTTACTATTTGCATTTTTAGGTGAAGCATGTCTGGAATTCTCTCCACTGCCGATTCTCGTCGATTCTGGAACCTTCTCTTTCCATGACTGATATTCAGTGTGCAACAGCTACAAGCATTCACCAAATTAATTTTATTTTTATTTTCAAGTATTAAAAACAAATAATGGTCTTCAAAACTTGCTAATTTATAAAACAAATTCTCTTTAAATTGTAAATCTTAATGTTTAACCTAAAATCTCTTCATTTTTTTCAGTCAAGTTGCTCACCTTCACCGCAAAAGGTGTTCCCTTTTAAACCTAAAGTTCTCATTGTTAATTTAAATTTAAAATACAGCTACATTTAAACAATTGTGGGAAAGAATTCTCCCGATATTTTTCCCGCCCTTATTACAGTTGCTCCATCACTTCAGCTAAGTTACCACAGATGTAAATTGCTTAGATGACAATTGCAGAATGAGATGCCAGCCACTTGCACCAGCCAATATTACATTCATCACACCAAATGGTCCAACACTTGCTTCAGTCTGTGCATTATAAGTCAGCTTCAAGCAAGCCACAGACCTCTGTGAGCGAAAAAGCATGCTAACTAACTACTTTCAACCAGTATTTTAATCTGAACAAATACCACAAGTTAACCTTGATGCCACAGAAGATTCGATGAAACCATACATGTATACTCTGCATTAATACACCAGTAATACTATACTTTACCATTCATGCTGCTAATATTATTTTCATGTTAAAGTCTGTCAAATTGTTGTTGTAAATGCTGGTGGTGCATGTTTAACCATGCAGTACCACATTCACTTGAAACCCTTACTAACCTTGCCAACAATGACAATGACACTAAGCAAGGCACAAGGACCCAGAAACGTCTTTAGAATTCTACCTGGAGTCTGCAACAAAAGAGAACTCATTAAACATTAATTTTCCAAACAACTGCCTCATCACTCTATGTAACATCAGTGGTTCCCAATGGCCTGTGGACCACAAATTGGAACTCCTGATGTAGAGTGATGAGCTGTTTTTAGGTGTCTCTTCAAACCGTTCTCACTGTTGAAAAATTTCTGGCCATTTATGCAAGACCTCCCAGTTTCTATTCCTGTTAGCTCCTGGTTGGCCTTATAGATCTGAATTTTAACGCATAACTGCACCATGAACTTTTAAATGAGTTTTTACTTTTCACTAAATACTACAAAAATATAATAAAATTTATAAACAAAATAAATCTCATGACAGGGTAAAAACACAAATTATGTGTCCAGGTTGATGACTTCCTATGTTGTCAATCCATCCGGTTTCAAACCATTGACTCGCCTATTTTTAGCATAGCGTTAGCTCAAGCAAAGACATACAGTCATTGATTTTCGATTGTGTATTAATGAACAGTTCACTGACAATAATTTTTAATCGTTGCCATACTGTATGTAAACACATCAATCTATCAACAACATTTAGAACTCAAACTTTCAACAAGGTACAAGACGCATTACTGGTAAAAATCTGTTTCCACACAATGCATTTGCATCTAAGTACTGTTATACGCACCCTTTTCCACCAACTTAACGGTCACCACTTGCATCAGATATTGCGTGCAAATACCAATCAATAAAAAAGCACACATTTAAAATTTGTGCATGAATGATTACCAATCAGAACGAGCACAAAGGAGGTCAACCAATCACAAATAAATCAAAAACCAGCTTACTTAGCAATGCTATACCATATAAATTTCATACCAAAAGAAGTTTGAAAAAAATTGCACACAAGTGCAATAACGAAATGAATTGTTGATATAACATGACAGAAATTTTCTGCACCAATTCATGCTTATTCAACTGTCAAAAAATTATGGTCACAGTTCTTGCAACACCACATTAACTATTAGATGACTGAATGAATGATTCAAGAATGACTTGGTTAAGCAAAGTTTACAGACCGCCTTTTCCATAAAGTCAAACTCGGGCGCACAGGTGTAGAGCATTGTGTGAAAGTTCTTGAAGTTGGTGAATTTGCTTCGAAAGATATCACCGATATGTTCCTACAAAATTAAAATAAACACACAATAGCCTCAAAGCTGGGACTAAATGCATTAACAATGATCACACAATTATATCATGACTCACCATATAGTACCTTTTTCACCAGAACATATTTTAGTATAACATGAACAACGAGTGCCTCTGAAGAGACGTATATAAATTTTCAGAATGAATGAACAATAACAAATAAATAATAATAATAAAAATTAACATATGTCTGTTAGCACCACATAAAAGAAATATCTAAACTTTGTATTGCTGTGCGGTCTCAGAATAATACGAGAAATAAGAGTGAATAGTTAGAAAGAATGGACTTACATCATCTGCAACGTTCAGCAGTCGTGAAATCAGAAACTTGACTCCAAGAGTAATTACGCATAGAAGGACACCTTGAAAAAACTGAAATACAACAATACATAGGGCTAAGACTAGTAAGTAAGAATCAACATTAAGACTAAACTTAGTAGAATCAACATCATAATTTATATCACCACCACCAATACTACCACCACCAATACCACCACCAGTATCACCATCACCAATACCACCACCACTATCACCACCATGTTCATCAAAAGATATCCCAAACTGTGGGCACCTGATCATCAATTCACCTAGTCTAAATTTTAGTCTAACATGAATTTAAAACAGTTTCTTGTACATCTGAAATTCAAATCTAAGATAAAAAATACACTGGCACATTTCTAATTCATGTGCAAGATACAGTTTGGCTTCTGCTTGAACCAACAAGGTGCCCAATTTGCTATGCGGAAGGGCTGGTCCATATTCCGATCTTGGCGTCGCAAATTAGTTTTCCGCGCCTCGGCATATAAAGACAAATGGTCGGCCAGTCATTCAATATCTTACCATTATCACAACTGGAAATTTCATCTTCTCAAGCACCGGCTCCAGCAGAACAATGACCTGCAACGAAACCAATAAACCACTTCAAAACAAATCATCCAACTAACCGCAACACCCACGGCTACGTCTCATGTATTTGACCATTCGCTCCCCACGGCTAAAGACCAATTACCTGGTCTTTCCATCCGGGTACTTTGGGCAACCTTTAAAGAGCCAGAACAAAGCGGAAACTAAAAATAAAACTCAGCAAATATCAGAGTCTGCCTTTAGTAAATCAGAGTCGAAGTCAGTTATTTGACGGAAAGGCACAAGGTTAGTTATATGATAGATTAATAAAGGTGCTATATAAATAATCCAGATAAACAGCAGTATATAAATGGCTGTGAAAAAGCAACAGTATCAAAATTACCATCAGTGACTTACTGGTAGTTTGACTGTACAAATATTACAGCAGCCAACATAAGTGACTGATGCTAAAAATACCAGTACTTTCGAAATTAACATCTTTTATATTCATACAAATGTATTCAAGAATTACCAGAAGACATTAAAGACAGAAATCTAAGAGGCTATTGAATGCAGTACAAAAGGACGCATTACCTACCAAGACAGCAACCAGTCCTGCAGTGAAGAATGACGACAGCAGCATTTCATTGCCAAACAAGACAGTGCTTACGACAAGGCCAATCTGAATTTTTAAGCACAGAATGACAGATTTAACTAATTGTGAAACACTTGGAAAACAGACTGAACCAACAGTGTCATGTTAAACTCTGTGAATGCTTACACGGCCAAAGACTGTATGACACACACACACGTGTAGAACCTCAACTTATAGTGATACATAATAATAATAAAATTATGAGTGAATACCTTACCTTACATTACACTACAGTGTATATACATACAGAGTTGTATTGTCTCGAGACACTCGAGACAGGTTTTTTGATGTCTCGGTCTCGGTCCCCACTGTCTCGGTCTCGGTCTCGAGATCATTTCTTGACTTTTTGGAAACTGTCTCGTGGAAAGTCTTGTCTTTTTGGAAACTGTCTCGAAGCGAAAGCCTTGTTCTCTTGTAGAAGCGGTCTCCAAAGTTCTCCTACAAACTGTATTTTGTTCGGCACTAACAGACAGGAAGTTTTAAGAAGCGGTATTTCTGGTATTAAGATTTAAGAGTATTGAAAAAGGCAGTCTTAAGTTTGCACTTTCAGTACAAAATTTCCAAATATCTTAAAATGTCTCATAAAGAACCTGAAATCGTGAAATTTGCATTCACGCAGTTTGAAATCAATGAAAACAAAATAAATGGCATGCCGTTCGTCGTTTGTTTAAAGCCTGGAACAACATCTAGTTTCTCAAGGTGAGTGATGTGACTTAATTATGTACTAAATCGCTAATAGGCCTAGGGCCTATATGGAATTTTGTTCTTTTAAATTTTAGAATCATTTAGAAGATTTCAGAATGGCTGAAATACTTAATTTCTTTATTATACAATTCAGGTGATCGGCTGATTTCAGAGACTTGACCCTGATATTAGACTTCAAAAGTTGAGAAAAATTGTTTCGGGACTTGGGTCCAATGTGCATTTCACTCGTTTTGAACTGTCTCGAACTGTCTCGGACCTGGTGCATCAACGGTCTGGTCACTGTCTCGGTCTCGGTGAACCCCACTGTCTCGCTCGAGTTTTATGTCTCGTATACAAGTCTGTATACATATATATACATAATATACATGTACATCACAGAAAGATCATAATGAGACAGCAATGATCTAAATATTCAAGGTCTTTTGTAAGGAGAGCAGTCCCTTAAGCTAGCCTGAGAGGCACCCATGTGTATGAAGTGTTAGCAACTTCTTTTTTTAGCTTCAGCATATGAGGGTGGGTGGCCAGTCCCCTCCCTCGACGTCTCATCTGCTCACCGACAGTGTACGGTCAGTATATTCGTTACAGCTGAGTTTGCCAAATGGAACAGGTCGAGCAGAAATCTTTAAACAGATTTCTACCCTATCAGGGATTAGAAGCCCCGCCCCGATCAAGATCTTTAGTAAACACTCCACTAAATATTACTGGCCACTTTCTACTGGCCACAATAAAGGATCTATATGTAGTCATATCTAACAGCAAGTTGTATAAACCCGGTCCTTACCAACTGCCCTGTAAGAATGATACAGATTGTGTGAGAACCGATGAAGCGGAGAACGTAAACGGCGAACACGGACAACGTCTGCATGAGGAGAGCAAACTGGGCAAACTGTAAACATCAACATACAGACAATACCAGACATGAGTCACTAGACATTTTCTGTAATGCCACAAGACCAATAATCAGTACACAAACATAAATATGTCCACCATTTTTGTGCCTGTGCATAAAATATGCCCACAAGTTTTACCCTTTGCTGTTTCTCTGAACATTGTTTGAACTTAATTGTTTGTCTGACCTGTGTATAATTGTTTCTTTACTGCTTTATAGGATTTTGCAAGACATTGTAATTGGCATTTAATAATAGTAAAATAAAGACTTGTTCTATTCTAGTGGAAGAAAGAAAGGGTAACTGCTCCTCCTGAAAAACATACCCAATTTTGAAACTTGCTCAACATCAAAACAAGACATTTAAACTAAAAACCCTCTAGAGTATTATTTAAAAGTCAAGTACAAGGCACCGGCTTATTCATTAGCACTGTGAAACAGTCACAGAGACTGTCCACTTAATCGATACCATTCAAAGAATAGGATCCACTTGCCATGAGATCAGAGAGCAAGCAAAGCAGAAAGGACAACTCCTATTGCTGGTTATCATTTCAGTTGCACAAGAGGCCAGTGTGTATGGATGTGGGATATGTCATCATACCACTGTTTCAACTTCAGTCTAGTGCAACATAATCTGAGACATAAAATCAGATTGCTGATGTGCCACCTCTTCAACCAACATTGTTAGTTGTCATATAGGCATGCAAGTATGCATATATGTAAGTACGCATGTGTGAATGCATGCATTCATGTATGTGGTAGAAATCATCCTTCACCTAAACCCCATAATCGCCCATACTGAGAAATTTTCGGCTGACCAAGATCTGTCAGTTATGATTCATTTGCAAAAGTCCAGCGTCACAACTGCTCAGAAATGATGCTGAATGGGCCAGCGTTGCTCTACCCACAATAGGGACAAAGCCCAGACCCTGCCTGCAGCTGTGGAACAGTGCAGACTACAGTGCACATTGCATATTCATTCATTCATTCCGATAATTTATATAGCGCCTCTTCAAGATATCTACTCAGAGGTGCTCCCTGCGCTAGCCCATTATGATGACAAGTGTCACTACGAACGAAAAATTACATCAGTTAGCAAAACAATGCACAGTAACTGTAATATATATGTATGTATGTATGTATGTATGTATGAATGTACATATATGCATGTATATATGTATGTATGTATGTAATGTATGCCTGCATGAATGCATATGTTTATGTATGTATGCATTGTATGTATGTATGTACTTGCATCTGGCTATTTGTAATGCACACATGGTCAATATCTGTCCACCAACACATTTCAATAGAGGACTATTGGCTCTTCAGCTCTCCGTTGATGATGCTTGCAACTAGCCAAACACTAGAACGTCCTTTCAGAGACAGAGGCGAAACAGTAATGGAATCAATAAAGGTTATCGAGTCCAAATTAATTTCTGATCTGCCCTTCAAATCAGACGATACGGTTTTCCGCCGTTGACAAGTCTTGTGTGCAGGAATCAACATTATTGACAGTTCTCCGAAGAGCTCTTGATGATCGTTGACGCTGTTTCCTGAAGAAGCCCAGGTAACGACGAGTGACTAATTGACAACATTTGGAAGCAAAGGCCAGGGTGACATTACCAATAACGATATACCATGATATGTATTGGCAGATAATTAATGTCACATCCAGATGTGTATCGTGGATGACGTTGCATTACCCGATAAATGAGTCCTGACATTGACAATGCCAGAGTCAGTAATGTCACCGTTCATATATGTCAATCAATCACGACATCAGCTGCTACTTGGTGTACAGCTTCCCTATGTGGCCAGCCTCTCAACTCCTGCTTAAGCCAACTGTTTGTAGGACTCTGTCTCAAGGACTGTGTTCATCAGCTAACGAATTCACAACTGAAGATATCAAATAGCAGATAATTGCCCGATAGTAACCCAATCATAGCCTCAACATTCCTAAATTGCTGCACAAAAGCTAAAGATATATCTTAGCCATTGTACTGGTACTCTTAATTATTTATTCTGTTGCTGCATTGTGTTTAGTGAAGGCAATCGACCTTAATTACAATTAACTACTCTAATCAAATCTAACAACTTCGGGTGTCATCGTTAAACAAACGAGGCATCATCCAATGACTGCGAAAAATGTAAATCTAGGGCCTACACAATATTCTATAGCTAACGCATGGTTTCAACCCAGTTAATTTTGCAATGAATTGATCGGGTGAGATCATTTACCACTGCTGTGTGTTTGAATGAGTGCCATAACCTTTAAGGTCCCTGTGTACCAATATCAAAAGCTAGAACTTGAGATGAACTTGCAAAACTGCCACAACCCTAACTAAGTTCATGAGAAACAGATAAACACAGTGAGCACTGCTAAGCTCTTTTCTCAACTCTGACCCCTGCAAGACACCAATCACCCAGCGTGCTTCCAGTTTGCCCCAACACACGCTGCTGAATGCTGAATTCCATTCACCGATCTCTTAATTGAATAAGCCAGAAGAGGGCAGGCCATGCCACAGAAGGACTGAACGAATATATGGATGTCAATAATAATACCACGAATCAGCCTCACAGCTGAATGCAGCAGAGAAAGCAACTGAAAAGAAATCCTGGACTACTGCATAATAGTATCCAAACACAAAGACTAACATCTCCACAAACATCTTACATAGTAAAGCTGAGGATGTGACACTCAATTTACCTTTAACTACAGAATTCTTGATAACAGAACACACACTGCAGTAAAACACAAATTCTGACAAGAGAAACCTAATATACCATCATCCATTGTTCTCACGCTGAGGATGGAAACTTCAAACAGGAGAGTAGTGGAGTGACAAACCACCACCCTAAACTGAAGGCTAATTTGCTGACACTTAAGACTGCATCTCAGAGACTTTATGTTAAGGGACTTCTTGTTATGCCATCCAGTTGGGGCTTGCAGTTGGCTACAACACAACCCAAGGGAACCTCGACTCAAACAGGCAGTAGTGGTGAAGGATCTCACTCGATCAATACACTGAAAATGAGCACCAGGGTCGAGGCCATATGGTCCCTATAGGAAAACGTCTACATTTACTTCCACCAATAAATCAGTCTTATGCTGAAAGTCAAGTTTCGGTCGACATTCTGTTAGTAAGAAATCCGTGAGAAAAGTCGTCAACACCAGTGATCAACAAAAGTCCAAGGCAATGATTGCAATTAAGGAGAAAAGCTACCAGTATTTGCAGAAATGAAGCTGCCTGTGCACTGAAGAATGGAACTGCATAAAATCACTTGGGAATATTTATCTTTCATTAACCAATAGCCTCTTTATTCAACACCAATTTACAAGAACCAACTATGATATCAAAATAACCCAATTTAAGTCCTACCTTACCCCTACCCTTCTTAACACCTCCATCAACATCAACATCGAAGCAAAAAGTTTTACAACTTGGTCATACCTGCCATGGTAACATGAAACAGATGGTTGCTAGAGCAATGACAATACTCGAACTGTAACTTGGCCTCAGAGATCTGTTGAGAAAAGCAACAAATATATAAATGTATGTTTCTATCTATGTAAGTATCTGTATGTATGCATGCATGTATCTACATGTATCAGTGTATGCATTATCTCAATCAATCAATCAATCAATGAAACTTAATATAGCGCCCCTTCAAGATATCTACTCAGAGGCGCTCCCGGCCCAACCACGGCTGAAAAGAATAGTTTTCAGAGAGGTATAAAATGCAGGTGAAGAGTTCCTAGGTAAGAGACGGAGCTCAAGAGGAAGGCCATTCCAGATACTCGGTCCCACAACTGAGAAGGCCCGATGTTGCATTGTAGAAGTGCGTGCAAATGGGACACTCAGGTCACCGCGGACTGCAGAGCGAAGGGGTCGGCGGCCAATATTGGCAGAGATAGAGCGACATAGCTCCTGCAGATAAGCAGGTGCGGTGCCAACGAGGCTACGCCAAACGAAGGCAGAGACCCTAAATGAGATGCGTTGTGGTAGTGGCAGCCAGTGCAGGACATCCCGCATATAGTCGGATACATGACCCGACTTAGAAATGCCACCAATCAGTCGCGCAGCCGCGCGCAAAACTCGCTCCAAGCGCCCTATCCGACTCTGAGGAAGGCCAACATATAGAGAGGAACAATAGTCAAGGCGACTGGCAACGAAGGCGTGAACTAGAGTAGCTGCAGCGCTGGGGGTAAGAGTGCGAGATATTACTCGCAGTTGGCGCAGCTGGTAAAAACAGCTACGAGAGACAGAGTTAACATGTTGAGTGTATCTGTGTATGTAAGTATGCATATCCTGTACATACATGTATGCATTGTTTTACTCACATCTATTTACGCTTGCATGCATTTTTGCACGCATGCACTCATGCATGTACTTAATGTTGCAAGTATGCATTTATTTCTGCAATTATGCATTTTGCATTCATACACTATTCTACATAAACAAACAAACAATAAAACTGAGGAGAATAAAATAAAATATGGAACTTATGAGTTAAAAATGATTCTGTGAAAATAGAAAATAAAATTATGATTCAAAAGGAGTAAAACTTATGGAACTTATGAGTTAAAAATGATTCTGTGAAAATAGAAAATAAAATTATGATTCAAAAGGAGTAAAACTTAACCCCCCCCACTGACGCTGACCATCATCCACTGAGAAAACATTTTCTCCAAACCCATTTTGTTCCTAGCAACTCCATCTCCCACTGCCAACAACTACAAATCAGTCCCTACTGAAATGTTGGCAGTCTGTTAACTTTCTCCATTTAGAAGAAGATGAAGAGTAGTCCCTTAAGCCTGTCCCAAGAACCATCCATGAGTATGAAGTGTTAGAGACTTATATTTTCTAAGCCTCCTCATATGAGGGTGGGTGGCCAGCCATCTCCTTTGCCGCCGCATCATCTTCTCACTGACAGTGAACGGTCAGAGTGCTCATCATAGCCAAGTTGGCTAGGAAGCACACGTGGAGCAGAAATCTTGAAAAATTTCTGCCCTGTCAGAGGGTTTAACCCCGGCCTATAGATTGACAGTCCAGCATGCTAACCACTAAACCACTGTGCAATCCACACATAACAATCAGCATAATCTTTCTAGCACCACTAATGGTACAATATGGATAAAAAATGATTGGTCCAAATTGCTACAGCTCTACAAATGGCAATTCTTTAATGATTTGGCATTATTCAAAGATGAACTATTTCCTACCGTAAAACTACAGTCACTGTAAACATTTGTATGACAAGAAACGGATATGCAAAGCTCTCTCTCAGAGGAGGCGTCCACTGAACTCTTGTACACTACAGACAACAGCAACACACAACTCAACTTTTATACAATTTTCCATTATTAGAAACTCTCTCCCACATAAGTGGGGCAAGTTATTGTTTCACTAATATATTCTTACATTTACAAAGTGGACTTCTTTACAAACTCCGAGTTTAAATGGCATTCCACTTAACATGAAGGGGTGTTATGACCCCAAAGGTATTACCGGTAATTTAAACACCGTTTCGGTTAATGCGCTGTAAACGAACTGCAGTGCTGCGTTAAATACTGACTTTTCAGCATTAACCCATTTTATGACTGGCTTTACACACGATATATCATAAAGCATGTCTCTGATGACGTCATGTTAATTAACGAGTCTGCACTTTATATAAAACTATTTTAATAGAAGTTTAACAGCTCTATCTCATCCACACCATGACATGTGCACGTTGTGATTCTCTGTTGTTGGACCATTGTCCTTGAACGATTTACCTACTGAAATTCGCTAAGCTCCACTTATTGCAGACTGCACTGCACTTTTTCAAACACAAACTTCAATATATCTGACTGATAGCTGCATACACAGCACCTCTGAGAGGCTATTAAGATGCGCCATACAAATTTTCGGTTACATTACATCACGTTACCCTTGCGGCAAGTCACTGTCTTCACCTTATACTTGCCGAACACTATTTTACACTACTAGCACAGCAAAACGTGTTTACAAGTTATCACTCACAGATTAATCTGATCTACTTGTGAAACACAAAACATCCATGTGACTTCGTTTACATAAGTGAAGCGACGTTTAATCTGCTTTGAAAACTGCGTAAACAGACGACGACGAAGAAGAAGAACGGTAACTGTCCGAAGGGTCTCACCTCTCCGTGGTTGTAGAAGAAGGATAGGACAGTGACGAGCCCTCCCAACACACTGCCGCTGAAGCAGACAGACAACACAGCGGACACCGCTTTAGCCAGTGACAAATCGCACGACGCCGCCGCACGGAGAATGACGAATGGAGATCGCATTCAATAATCCGAGAGCGTGAAATTACAGAAACCGGTCGAATCAGAACGCCCACCGACAGGCGAATAAATTTCTCGCTACACTGCGACACGGCTTAGCACATTTCCCGGCGTGAAATGACCCAGAGCGCTCCCGGATATTTATGAGCGCCAGAACAAAAGAAATGCGACGCGAGTTGCTAAAGAAATATGACGCAGCAATAACAAACTGCCAATGAAAAAGAATAATCCTGTTACATGGTCAGACCAGCAGCCGCACACTGGCACGATGTAACATAAACAGCTCAGTTCCAGCTAAATAGTTCGGCAATAAAACGTCGCATAGTCAGCTTCGCTTCAACTGTTATATGCATACTCCCAATGAGACAAACATACATCTGTTACATCAAGCCTCTCCTTTAACAACATTTTACACATGGAGTAAATTCATGTATAAATAATTTTTATAATTATAACGAACATATCAAATCAGTTAAAATTTAAAACCTTACATGATGGGCATGTGACATCACACTTTGGAAACCATAAATTAACGAGCTTTTATTTTGTGCACAGACTGTGAAAACGTCGTATCAGTGTTCAGGCAATATATACAACAACTGCATCAGTGTATTGTCTGTACCTATTTACTAGTAAACGTGCTATAAACATTATTTAGATATTCTAATTATGGGCATTCTTTTACAGAAAATAAAAGGGGACTAAATGTAGGACAGTTAGCATCTGTCATAATAAGCTGACATGCAAATTAGATCAATACAAACTTGTCGAACTTAGAATGTAATAAACACATTTGTCAGATAAATAAATCTGCACAGGACAGTTTAGTCTCAAACATCTCACCCAGAATCTTAAGATGTAGGTGACACAGCATCTTACGATACTGGTGACACAGCATTTTTAGATACTGGTGACACTGCATCTTTAGATACTGGTGACACTGCATCTTAAGATACTTGGTGACACAGTATCTTAAAATACTGGTGACACAGTATCTTATGATACTGGTGACACAGTATCTTATGATACTGGTGACACAGAATCTTATGATACTGCTGACACAGACTCTTATGATACTGGTGACACATTATCTTAAGATACTTTGGTCACAGTAATAGCATTTCACTTAGTATGCATCAGTTCAACACACACTTTCTGTTAACCTCAAGTCCAACTTGCTTAGATCAGCAAAGCCAGCCAAAGATGCAGTGCTTTTTGTTTGAATGGTGCTAAATAACTGTTTATTTACATTACATAACACTACATTAAATTCGTTGACATACCAGCACCCACAAACAATGCACATAAAGCAAATCATAATGTACTGTAGTGGTCATCTGACCTACAGCCCTGATATAGAACCAGGCCCACATTACGGGGGAGCTAAGGGTGCTGCAGCACCCAGGCCCACAGTTTTGAGGGGCCCGGATACTTTTATACATATGTGCATGGTGGACGGGTGGTTGTCAGAGAAGGTCTTTGGAAGGTAATCACAGCACCTGGGCCCGCACTAGCCTGAATGCAGCCCTGTATAGAACCACTGTACTAGTGACTGATGGACGTGATGGTATATACTTAAAAACTAAAACCCAATCAGCAAACCAGGGTCCTTGCAGCTGAAATCATTAGCAAAAGCGGTGAAAAAGTGAGTTCCCATTTGAAGAGAGGCAGCGCTTTTCCCGTTACAAGCGTTTGCCGTTGGCAATTGTGTGTTTCCACATCGAAATGTCATTCCTAACAAGCGTGTTCGGCTTTGATGGAAGCTCTTTCTTCTTCAAGACAGCTGAGCACCTTCTGTACGGTTTTTATGTGACCGACTGTAGTCAAATCTGACAAGATGCATTCGTTTAATTTTGCCAATTTCAATACATCTCCTATTCTCTCGAATGCGTAAAACGAAACCGTGCCAGCAGCATCTACAAGGCTTCACGGATTATATTTTTTGTTCGCATATTTCATCACAGCAATGCATTCTTTTCTATTCGGTAGAATGTCCTCAAGTAGTTGCATGTCTACTGGTACTTACGCTCAAAGAAGATACGACAGGGTACGACTACCTCTGACAATGATGAAGAACTTGGAGGGGTGTGCGCGAAGGATATATGTGCAAGTCCTTAATTTGGCAGACTGATGGCAGAGCCCAACAACACTTCGCCCCTGATATCAAACGCTGGATTCGCCCTAAATAATTTGTTGCATGCTTCTATGAACTCGAGTCCGTCCGTTCGTCGTTGTATAGTCCTACAGCGGATGAATATTTCAGCCGAAAAGCAACAGCCATCCATCAACCGGACAACCATTCTTGACAACGTAGCTGGACAACGATTTGTCAACTTCACTCGATGTATTGAGATTTAGACTCTGGAGACCGTATACAGGCGAACGAAGCGTTGAAGCAATGGAAGGGCTTAGCAGGCATCATTGCCCCAGGTGTGAAGAGAGGGGATGCCTATGCATCGACAGCAGTTCAAATACAGTAGTAGTAGTAGTAGTAGTTTCAGTTTAACGACACTGTGTGATAACAAAGATCATTAGCGTCATCATCCTCCTCTTTTATCCAGGCTTGGGACTGGCACCGACAGAGTACGATCAGTGGCGGAGTTAGTTCAAATACAGAAATTAGAAGCGGGACGATCATCTGCTCAAGGTTATCTCTGGGAGAGACAGCAGAAGAGCCCTTCAAAACGTTCCCGTAAAACATTCTGTGGACAGCGAGATTCAAAACTGGTCAGTGTGCTAACTACAGTGAATCACCAAATAAACTCCATGAAGTAACCCATAGAATGCAGTGGCTGTTGAGTGTTAATCAGTGGCTAATTATTTTTACTCAGTGGTCCTCAGTTAAGTACCAGTCCAGTAACACTGGCCAGGGAATCTCTTTCTCACTGATCACCTTTAGATGCATGTAGATACATATCTGGACTTTTATCAGTGCATTTTAGGAAACCCTCAAAAGTGTTATGAACATTGATGTCTTATGTAGGTGCTATTTAGCAAATTAACCCTATATGACACTCCAATTTCACCCTATATTACACTGGAATTTCACCCTTATATTACACTGTAATTTCACCTTATATTACACTGCAATTTCACCCTATATTACACTGCAATTTCACCCTATATTACAATGGGAATGGGATTTCACCATATCGTATCCCTAGAACTTTATAGCTCTATGTCCACTTTTTGCGAAACGGAGAAAAACGATTTTTAAGATTTGCTGACGAAAATCTTTTGCTCTGTTTCATTAATGGCAATTAAATTAAACTTTTTGGAAAACAAAGTTTTCCCTTAGTATGATTATATTTGTATTTCGATCATAATGTAAACCGATTATGAGTAATTTGGCTATAATTATGGCAGGGGTGACTGCTGTAGGTTCTAAGTCCAGTCACGTGTTAAGATCTCTCACTGCTATTGGCTATGGACATAGCACCGTATAATTCTTTTTCAGACCTCACTCGAACACGGTTACAAGTCCAGTCACGTGTTAAGATCTCTCACTGCTATTGGCTATGGACATAGCACCGTATAATTCTTTTTTCAGACCTCACTCGTACACGGTTATATCTCCAATTCACGTGATACAAAATTAATGATTCTATTGAATGACTGACTTGTTCCTCTATAGCTTTGAGACACTGTCCAAATTTGTGGACATAGAGCTTTATAGCACTCACAGATTGAGCTAAAGAAAGCGTCTCCAGTTAAGCTAGACTGTTCAGGACATAGCCCCTGTCATCCCGGTAACGGATATAGCGTTAGGTTGATTTTTCAAAAAAGTGGACATAGAGCCTTATAGTTCTAGGGTACGATATAATACACTGTAATTTCATCCTATATTACACGGCAACTTCACCATATATTAAACTTCATTTCAACCAGCTACACATTCTCTAGCCTGTAAAAGCAATGAAACAGTTCTTTTTATACAACATGGACACGCCAATGGTTGTTATTGAACCTGTCTGCAACCAGTTGCACATTTGCCAGTGTCTTAAGACGCGAGAGGACAACAGCTTCTAATCTGCCTTCTCTCCTAAAGCAGTTGTGCAGTGACCATACAGCAGTGCAACTGATACTATTAAGCCCCAAATCCATAACCAGCTTCACATTACCAACATACATGTACATACTCCAGCCAGAGACAGAACAGTCACTACTGAGCCCAATCTCCACACAGTTGCATAAGGCGGATTAGCAACTGTCGTCCTTTCTGTGGTTTGGTAATACAGCAGTTTCTATCTGTATCTCCAAAATCAGTTGCACGTCAACACCAAACACCATCCACCTTAGCCGCCTGCCTGCCTGACTCTCTGGATTTTGACCCCTGCCTATCGATTTTGTTTTGATTGAGCGCCTGTGAATAAGCTGGTTCCCGCGACTTCGCTTTTGTGGGCGCTGTAGAAGTTTCGAGTTTATGATTACGATTACGATTACATATGTTAGAACTTGTGAGTGGAGGACTGCAGAAGCAGCTGCAAAAGCAGAGAAGCACTTGTCTTTTTCATTGAAGCATTCACCATCCATCAAGCAATGGAAAGCATCCGCAACTACAGACCCTCCCAGCCAAACCACTGCACTCAACGCACTCATCGTTCGCACACAGAATGTGTTTCTTTTGCGGTCAGTGATAAATGACGCCGTATGTCGGACAGTGTGAGACTCCTCGAAATCTGATCTTATTAAAAGAACCCTGCAGGGTGAGTTGCAGCCAAGGATAGAGGGTAGGGTGACTCCTCGGCAACTGTATTAACGTCGGGGCAAGTTCAATTCCCAGCAGACCCACCCGTTTCTTGACTCAGTGTACGAACCACTGGCAAACATGTACTTAATGGACAGACGCCTCAAAACAGACGGATCGAGAACAGACAAAGATGAAGCGCCATCAATCGATACCTACAGCATTGGATACCATGACCACGACAACCATGACCACCACCACCACCACCACCAGGACATCCACCACCACCACCATGACACCCACCACCACCACCACGACCACCACCATCAAGACAACCATCACCACCATGACAACTACCACCACCATGACAACCACCACCTCCATGACAACCACCATCACCAGCACCATGACAGCCACCACCACCATCATGACAACCACCATGACAACCACCATCACCATCAAGACAACCACCACCACCATGACAACCACCACCACCATGACAACCACCATCACCAACACCATAACAGCCACCACCACCATCATGACAACCACCACCAGCTGCATAACTCAAGCATAATGGGCATTTCTGTTTTCCACTTAATAAGCCACTGAGGAGTTCTCTTAAACTATCCAAGGTCTTTGTTGGTGCCTAACAGGCTGCCTGCATTCTCGACTCGATCCAGCTTATTAGCATGGATTTACCTAACTTTGGGAATGCTGGCCTTATTTTCTACAGTTGGCAGTGTAGTCTTTTCAAGGATACAACAGTAGAGATACTTTTCTTCTCTCAAAGTTTGCGATTTAAACACATTCACCAACATTTGTACTTGTAAAGAGTCATGTCGGTGTAAACTTTATTTATATGAATAAACGAATATTGATATATTGATGATACAAAGAACATACACTGTACCTAGAATTAGTGCTATAATTCTATTATAATTTATGTAACTGTGATTTCAAATTTGTTTAGATCCTCTCCATAGAAGCTCCTTAAAGCCTGCACAACACAAAACCACAATCAAAAGGAAAGATTGGTTCTCAATTGTTGATGGAAAAGGGGCAAAGGTTCCTAAATTCTTCTTTACAATGCATTACATGGAAGACAACAATAGCAATTATTGGATCATTTGATAGCTGACAGACTAACCTGAGATAAAGTCCAAACAAGAAAAACACTCCCATACTCATCCCATTCAGTAAGAATACACTTTCAATGTAGAAATATGGCGGTTCACCCAGCCCTACAGCATCAAAACACCAGTTAATTGTCAGTCTGTATGTCATTGTCATTTAGTACTTCTACAAATATGACATATATTAACATACAGCATTGAAATGTGACAGATTAAATACAGCGAGAAATCGTTAACGCAAAGTCAGTTGGGGCCATGCCTTATGATATACAGCATGTAGACCAGGCCTCACATTAAAAGGAATAATGCTGAAAAGGTCAGTATTTAGTGCTACACTTGCATTGAGCATTAACCATGCAGTATGCTGTGTTAAATGAATAGCTTTGACGTCCATAACAGTATGGTGGTTTAAGTTAATAGCATTGGAGAGTGTAACAGAATGGTGTATTAAGTTAATTGCTTTTGGGAGACATAATACCACTTAGTGTTCAAGCTGTATCTAAGTAAGTAAGTAAGTATATAATCTAAGTAAGTAAGCAAGTATATTCTTTATTATACCAGTTGCATAACCACACTCTATTGTATGTACATACATCTTAATTCAGAAGAATACATTCTAATTATAACAGTTTTCTGCATTAGAATGTCTGCAAGAGACAAGGAGCGGTCACACAATCATGGTCATAAGGTATATTGTTTGGGCTTTTTCAGTGAAAACCAATACTATATGGAATTGACAGTCTTCTGTGTAATCCAAACTGGGTACTGCCTAAGAGAATTGAAATAGAGAACATATTTAACCACAAAAAACGAAACAAACGACGAAAACTGGCAGCCAACTACAACTGCGCCCATCATATCCCTCGAGTCCTATGCTGAATGATTCTCCTTGGTAACAAGTCAACAATTTTCAGCTTGGTTACCCCTAGAGTTCCGTAGCTATAACTCCTTCCTGTGGAGTGGAATGCCGAAAACGAGATAGTGTTGATGTTGTTGCCCACTGAGGGAGGCACTGTCTCCATTTAGCCGACAGGATCACTTCCTACACTTACAGTGGCATCTAACCATCACGGAAAATGCTTTTATGGCTCATCTGAAGTTATAGACTGTTAGCACGCTTCACTGCTTCTGAGCGGTTGCTCAAGGCATCATACATAATACTCATACATATATATACACTGGACAAGCATCTGTTGGTTGGGTTCTGCGTGTGTGCGAGAGACTGCTGATGGAGGCTGTTCCCATTACTCAAGCACCATTAACCTGCAGATGAACCTGTTGTTATTCCTAAACTACAAATATCACTTACTCTGGTGAGTAACTATTTCAAGGGGCTTTTAGAAGACACTGTAGAAACTTACAGCTACACACACAATCGTATACAACTATACGCAAATACACACACACATATACAAATGCATTTGGAATTAAAAATGGAAAGACGAGTTGGAAATACCTTCACAGCTCTGAACTGGAGACAGACCCTGACCCCGGTTGACCTGCCAGCACTGCATAGTAGGAATGTCAAATGCACTCATGACGGACCCATAAACTCGGTAAGCAGCCCCCAACAACACCTAAAATACCAACAGACATTTAAATTTATTTACCTACTACAAATGTCTGCTTTTGTCTGCACTGCAGCCAATGAACAGTCACATCTAATGTAAAACCCTGGCCTGTAACCTAATACACACAGATCCTTACAGTAACACTCATTGTCAGAACCTTTGGACACACACACAATGACTGACGCTAAGTCAGTCATTGTCAGTACCATTGCTAAGTTATAATTAGGTTATTAACATTTTATTACAAGACATCAAAAAGTAAAACAGGTAATAGGAAAACAACAACAAAACAACAACAACTTAACTCAAGGGTTCATCCTCAAGATAGTTTCTTCCATTCTCTCTCTTCTCCTCAACCAACCTTACTGATTTCTTCCCATCTTGTCTGAGCGCCTTCTGTTTCTCGACCTCCGCTCGCTCATTCCTTTTCATTCTCATTCTCTAGTCCATGACTGACTAATTTCCTGGATTCTTTAATCCTAAGAATCCTCCACGTGGCCTGTGTGCCTCTCCAGCCTCTACCTGACTCCAGTCTGCAAAGGCTACTTATCGACTCCCATCCTCCGATTTCTAACCACTCCAATCCCACTTCATTACCTGGTCGAATATCAGCTCTGGTCAGCTAGACTTTGGTTATCTGCTTCTAAAATGGGAAGAAATCAGTAATTTTGGTTGAGGAGAAAGGAGATAATGGAAGAAACTACCTGATGGACAAACCCTTGAGTTAAGTTGTTGTTGTTTCCCTATTACCTGTTTGACCTTTTGATGTCTTGTAATTTATCACTTCAATGTTGTCTGGATTTTCTGTATCTGCCAGCAGACTGCTCTGGACAGGTCATAGGTATATGCACCTGTACTTATCAAAACATAATGATTTGTCTGGTCTGAGTTTAACTATTTCAACCTCTAATATGTTCTCTCTATATACAGCTGTAATGCCATAATGCTTAGTGAATGAATGGACTATTTTCTCCTCCGCTCTTCCATTTTTCAAATCTGTTAATCATAACTGCATGTATAACACTCCTGATTCAATCCTGTTGCCTCATACTATTTATCCTATGTAATAATACTAAACAATTCATAAATACTTGTAATGTATGTCTGGTTTTGGGGAGGTTTGGAATTTCTGAAACTATCTGATTATATACAGATAATGTGTTAAAACAAAAAATAATAGTTTTCCTATACCATCCTTACAATATTATATTGTGATATTTCTTAACAGCATCATGAAAATAAACCAAGTAAAAGTAAAATACCCAGCTTATCATCAGTTTTATAGAGTATTTATGTACAAGCAAAACAGATGGGGACTCTTGCTGAAAGGCATTTCCAGCAATACTAAATATCATGAAATCTAAAATCATTCTACACATACAAATTCCAGGAACAATTTTTGCTGTTTTTGAAAAGCAGCACATCTCCGACAAACCTTGCTGAAGTGTACTTTCCAGTCATGATTAATCTTACCAGAACAGTCTCACTAACATCATTGGCTGTGCATGATGTAGTACTCTGTTCATGATTCTTCATTCTTTATGTAATTCTCTTATGTACAGTGTTAGTGTACACTAGCTATGCATGTAACTAGTCTATAAGCAACAGGCCAAATTGGATAATGCATTTCGGTTGTATTCTTGTTTTGTCTTGAACTATTAATGTGACTTCAACTGAGGATTAATTTTTGATGATCACATTTAATAGGCCTACTCTTTTTTTTACCTAACTGCACTTTTAAATAGCTATCTCATTATTTTAACTCTGTAGTCTCGTTAATGGGTCAGGACCCCCAAGCTCAGAGTTTCCAAGGGCCCCCGGCTAGGTTGTTATGCTACTGATGGCATTCACTATCGCCAGCTCTGCAGGACTCCTCTCTCATCTCGAAAACAATTAGACTTATTTGTTCTCAGCCACCCCCACACAATTGAGGTAAATTTGTAAATCAGCACAATACGAATATCCAATTACTAACAATAAAAGTGGATTTTCAATAACAAACATGCCAACAACAGTTTCACACAATGCACAGTGTGATTTACTGAACCGTGCTAAATATCTGTATTGTTCTCATCAAACACTTCCCTTCTATCCGTGCTAAGATATTGACCGGAACCTCTTCCATTCTTGCCCACCGCTTAAAGGCTTCCCTATTCCCTCAGGGCTCCCATGCTATAACTTGATGTGGTTTGTCAGTCTGTTCTAATAAACGAATATTTAATAATAATAATACAAGTGTTTAAATTCATTCATTCTGTGAATTTATATAGCGCACTTCCAAAAACCTACTTAAGAGCGCTCCCAGCCCAGCCACGATTAAAGAAAAAAGACTTGAGTGACTTATAAAACTCGGTTGAGTTGATCAGGAGTAATGAATGCAGCTCTGGTGGGAGCTTATTGCAGATAGAGGGCCTACAACCGAGAGAGCTCCGCAAATATAATACAATACAATTATTATCCAGTCATTAATTTAAAAGCATTGTCAGATGGAAAAGGTGAGTCTTCGGCTGCAGCAGAATGAGACACAAACACAATTTCACATCTTTTAGCAGATGTTTTCCAAATTACAAATGGCAATTTCAGACATGATACCAAGGACAGCAAAGCCATTCGCAAACAGTAGCCTAATACGCCGAACCATTCCAAGCAACTCGACCAAGACAGAAGCACGGAGAACAATTGCACAAAAGTTCTACGGATGCCAAAGCTCCAGCTCAACAACTGCACACAGACCACTAAAGCCGCAATTCTCCGATCGACAGAGGGCCGAAGACTCAACAAGCGGCGGCCTCCGTCAGGCAGGCAGGCGAGGAGCAGCCACGCGAGCTTTAAATAATCCGTCATTACAAAAGCGGAAAACTGTTTTCCTTTGATATCATCGGTCCGATATCAGTCATCGTGCAAACAGTGGACAATATGTGCAGCGATGTGATACGTTCAGAATAGGCCGGTTATCGGTCTGTGTCACCAACCCCAACGAGACCCAACGGACGCCGCAAATAGTTCGCATGACGTTCGCCCGTCGCCGGTTATCGCGGGACGCCAACCGACCGACCGTTCGGATGCGTTCGGCTCCGTCCGGGTCCGTCCGTCAGTCGTCGGCTTAGCAACGAAACACCGTCGGACGAACGAATGACCGCACCGCGGCTGTAGTAGCATTTGTTGAGCCGCCTAATTTTAGAGGAGAGCGCCAGCCGCCGTCGGTCGATAATCTGGTTAGGAATAAACTGCCGTATGTTTATTGATGTATCGGTCGTCTCGATGACGCTACAGTGGCAATGGCAGGAATAAAATGAATTATCTGGCGTCTGGTGATCATCGAATGAACTGGTAATGGGATGAAGGCGGAGTAGGAGGCCTTTAACTTGATAAACGAGAAAATTGTGCAATTTCTTGCGTTACACTTGAGTGTATTTACGGATGTGTCAAGGGCTAAATATATGTAGGGAATTCGCCTCACGAAGCAGAGGCGCAGCGCAGATCTCCAAAATTTCTCCATGCCACACAAATGCTACAAACCTGATGTGACTGTATGAGAAGGCCCATATTACAATACTCTGACTTGCTAGTAACATCAATACACATATACATATATATCGGAAACCACTGGAATGGTCTATATAATGGTGATGTCTTGAAGAGGCATATATATATAAATAAGCACATATAATAACAGTTTGAAAACCATTCATGTAAAGTACCATGTTTAAATGCAGTGGCATTTAAAAGGTTGTGTTCTACAGTTACATTCAATTTTGGAGTGATATTTCTGACACCTTTAAGAATTCTTACCCCGACTCACCTGATCCTCCACCTTCCAATTCTCGACCTAAATGACAGCCACCTTAACAGCTACTCTGCTCCCTCTGACCTACTGGCAACCGAACTCGGACCTTCACACTACCCTTTTGGACAACCCCTCTGACTCGAAACAGCCCTTGTGAATAAACTGGTGCCCTGCACTTGGCTTTCGAGTGGCACTTTAGAAGATCGAAGTTTAATATTACGATTCACGTATAATATATTGGGAGAATAAATACAAGTGAGGAGGAGGAGGCCGACTTACCTCTGGATAGAGGTTGAATCTCTTAAGCGTGTTGATGACCAATGGATATTCGGTGACGTTGTCATACATGATCAGCTGCAGACCTTGCACAAAAGACTTGGCCTCAATTATCGTCTTAAAATACGAATAGTAGAGGCCCTGCAAACCAAGCAAACATCAATTAAAGACACATTCTCAGCTTCTCTTAACACATACTACATTTCTAGATCTGTTAAGACTATGATCTGAAGGGTATGAGAGGTTCTTATAAGATGCTAATAAATACACAGATATACATATACAATACATACAAGGTAGACACACAGACATATATATAAATATATATATATATTCACACACATACATATACAGTACTTGTATACATACATATTGTATTGTATTGTATTGTATCTGAACATTTATAAAGTGCTTCTCACAGTATGGACTATTCAGAGGCGCTCTCAGTGTAGAAACCACGGGAAAAGAGAAACGTCTTCAGAGAACGAGCACTGAGTAGATGAGGAGGAGAACCCAGACAATAGACATGCATATACACATACCAACAGACACATACATAAATACATACATATATGTCTGTTGGTTTTATGTTCAGACCATATGATGAGCAAATGGAACGAATGGCCGCACTGCGGCTGTAAGTGTCTCGAATAGGATTCCTTATGCATGCAGTTGAGCGCTCGCACTGCATCATACTTTGTGCAAATTCATGCTTTCCCTTGAGGCAATCACCATTTAGTGACTGTATGCACTGGTTGGCGTGTGACTATATTGTCTAGCAGACACGTGTCTGCATTGCATTACAAGAGGAGGAGTAAGAGGATGAGTACAACGAGGAGGAGAAGGAGGAGGAGGAGGAGGAGGAAAAGGAGGAGGAAAGGGAGTAGGAGTAGGAGTAGGAGGAGGAACAGGAGGAGGAGGAGTAGGATGAGGAGCAGGAGGAGTAAGAGGAGGAGGAAGAGGAGGAGGAGGAGGAAAGGGGAGTAGGAGGAGGAACAGGAGGAGGAGGAGGAGAAGGAGGAGAAACAGGAGGAGGAGGAGGAAGAGGAGGAGGAGATGGGGAGTAGGAGGAGGAGAAGAGGAGGAGTAGGATGAGGAGCAGGAGGAGGAGGAGGAGAGGGGAGGAGTAGGAGTAGGAGTAGGAGGAGGAACAGGAGGAGGAGGAGAAGAAGGAGGAGAAAAAGGAGGAGGGAGAAGAGGAGGAGTAGGATGAGGAGCAGGAGGAGGAGGAGGAGAGGGGAGAGTAGGAGGAGGAGGAGGAACAGGAGGAGGAGGAGAAGGAGCAGGAGGAGTACCAGGAGGAGGAAGAGGATGAGAGGGGGAGTAGGAGGAGGAGAAGAGGAGGAGTAGGATGAGGAGGAGGAGGAGGAGGAGGAGGAGGAGGAGGAGAGGGAGAGTAGGAGTAGGAGGAGGAACAGGAGGAGGAGGAGGAGAAGGCAGGAGGAGGAGGAGGAGGAGGAGGAGGAGGAGGAGGAGGAGGAGGAGGAGGAGTCCCTTAAGACTTCAACAACGAGACTGTACTAATATCGACTGGGAAACCAATGCATCTCGTGGTTATTAAGGTGTTAATCCAACCCAAGAGGCAGTCATCTGACACCCTCTATTGCACAGTTCACTGGGTTCAGATCTAGATACAGGCCATCAGACATTATTAACAAGACTGATTCTGACATCATTTCTGAACTGGGCTCCACTGCACGTCGTCTGTGACCTTAGTGTTCTTCTGGACGAGGAGCTGAAGACGATGGCTGACTATGTCAATTCAGTCTGCAGGACCTGCTTTTACGAACTGCCTCAGATCAGAGTCATACGGCGTAATCTGTCAGAAGAAGCTGCCGTCACATTGGTCCATTCTTTCATCATGACACGTCTGGACTGCTGCAATTCAGTCCTGGTTGGTCTTCCGTGTTTCGTATTCGTCAGCTTCAGTCCGTCCTTAATTGTGCTACCTGGGTCGTGGCCAATCTAGTCAGATTCTCGCACATATCAGCTTACATGCATGACACCTTGAGCTGGCTCCCCAGTGATAAGAGAATACAGTTTAAACTGCTCATCATGGGCCGGGCTGCGATCGCTGGCTTGGCACCACACTACATTTTTAGCTCTTCACACGGGTGTTAAACTGTCCCGACCACTGCTGGCTGCATTGGGATTCCCATGGACAGTTCATGGTCCCATGCTCATGAATGTTGGTGCAAGTTGGGCGCGCTTTGTCCTCTACCTAACACTCTGTCACTTAATCACTAGCATCTGCAAAAGTTCAGGAAACGTTTTCTTAAGACATGATTGTTCGGTGATTCCCAGGTAGCTGTGCTGAAGCACAGTTTTGAATTACGGTACTCAAAATGTGATATACAAGTTCTGATGCATACATACACGCATAGGGATGAAATGTTGATGACTTCACTTCCTTAGCCTTGGCATGTCTCCCTTCTGACAGTGTATGGTCAATGTACTCATTTTAAAGTCAAGGAGACTTGATGGCATCATTGGAACAGGACACAGCTGTGGAAGAGAATTGAACCTCTGCACTGACAGTTTAGCTACGTAGCCACTAGACCACCATGCACCACTGAAAGCTCAATGAATGGCCGGATCAGTGTCATCTTCTACCACTGAGGGACTGCCTGGCATTGGTGTTATCCTGGGTCACAGATGCTACCGCCACTGCCAGTCGTCACTCCACGCTATCAACGCAGCTTGGTAAAGAGATTCTGAACAAGATGCTATCTGTCAGCTTCGTATGGGAATCCGTTGCTTGGGCTCCATGTGTGTCGGTGGGCACCACATGTGTCCATGGGCACCACATGTGTCCATGGGCACCACATGTGTCCATGGGCACCACATGCGACCATGCGCATGCCTTTGGTCACAAGTTTGGTGACTCTTCTTGTTTTCTGTGCCCTGTTTGGCTTACTCAAAAAATTTCTTCTTAACGACATCTAACATACTTCTTTAGGCTTGAGCAGAGAATGTGCCTCTGACTATTGGAGTAGTGTTATATACATTAACTTTAAAAAAAAATAGCAGTCGACGATAAGAAGAAAACAGTGAATTTGAAGGATAAATGAATAAATGAGTCAAAAAAGTAATGCCACATTCCACTCGATGCTGTTTCAAACGCAAATCCTGAGACACAGAAAAAGAACAGCTACAATTCACCAGATCAGCAATTCAGAGAGAGAGAGAATTCACAAGAAATCTCAGATAGGTCACCAATCGCTTCATTAAACTAAAGATCAATGACTATTTGAGCAAATCCGCCAAAACAGAGCGATTGATAAACAGTGTCCTTTACTTTCCCAGTTAACTATGCAGTGTGCCCCGATATCTGTCGAGTATGATAGCTCTCATCAATGAAATGGAATTCCTGACAAAACTATCCCATTACATCTCACCAATTTTCAGCCATTTTACACACAAGGTCAACTGATTCACACGACCGATGCTTTACCACTGATAGCTGACAAACAGCTATTAATAATTATTACTATATAATTCAGCATCACTTATACACGTGGTATCGTAGTAAGCAGTCTGCAAAAGCATTGGTATCTAACGCCTCGAATTTGGCACACTGGATGAAACTGATAACTATAGCTCTGAGATATACACACTTTATGGCCATGCTGGGAGCGCCACTGAGTAGTCCTCTTGAAGGGGCGCTATATAAATTTATGAATGAATGAACGAATGAATGTAATAAATGCCCAACTGCATGCTTCATGTTACTTTTACCTTACACAGCTGTGTGTGCGGGTGAGCCTGCCACTGGTGACTCTGGTAAACAGCTGATCTGACTGCCTCTGTATGCACTAAACAATGTTTGAAACTACACTTCTGTAACTACTTCTCAAACTTCTTCTTAAACTCCTTGCTCCTGTATTTCTTTACTAAAATCTTTAGTGTAGCAATCTGACTCTTTCCACATCAATCACTCTTCAGATAAACCCAAAACTTCAGACAGTTCACACACAAATAATCAATATGGCTCCAAAGCATTGCCTAAACTCGTTTTTCCACGTGAACCAAATCATCAGCACCCACAGTTCCATCAAACAGCATTCTTCAACCCATAAAACACGTCAGGCATCGTAGTCGACAGAAGAGCTTAACAAGCATTGCTGCCATCCAACCTTACAACGTGACACGGCTTCTTCTGTAATTGTGTCTAAGCTCTCGATCAGACAGCACGGCGCAGCAACGTACAGAGCCGCGCCGGCGCACAGACGACGAACAACGAACAAAACGGAGGCGTAACGCTAGTAACAACAGACGTCATCCGTCATGATCAACGAAACAAAACCGCCATTACACTGTGAAAAGCACTGTGCAAAGTCTTGTCAGCCCACCGACTCTATCAGATTTATCTCTGACCTATTATGGCTGACGAGTTTCCGACAGCCGGGGAATCTGCACAGCAAAATTGAATCCTGGGTAATTTCTCATTCATTCACGACGCGTTCCCACGACGACGACGCCATCTTTCAACGATAACCGATATGTCTAAGCGCTTTCATAATCAGATGCGTTCATAACGCGGCAAAGAAACACTAGAACACCACATGATCGAACGCCCTGTCAAGCGCGACCTCTTGCACCGGACAGTAACAGTATGGCGGCTGCTTCAGTTGTAAACATGCAGGCTTTCAATCCAAGTCCACCTTCGGAAGTTTTCAATCCAAGTCCAATTTTTGAAGCTGGCTTTCAATCCAAGTCCACCATTTGACATTGGTTTTCAATCCAAGTCCATATCTTGACATTGATTTTCAATCCAAGTCCACCTTTAGAAGTTGGTTATCAATACAAATCCACCTTTTGAAGCTGGCTTTCAATCCAAGTCCACCTTTTGAAGCTGGTTCTCAATCCAAGTCCACCTTTTGAAGCTGGTTCTCAATCCAAGTCCACCTTTTGAAGCTGGTTCTCAATCCAAGTCCACCTTTTCAAGCTGGTTCTCAATCCAAGTCCACCTTTCGAGTTGGTTTTCAATCCAAGTCCACCTTTTGACGTTGGCTTTCAATCCAAGTTCACCTTTTGAAGTCGAACTTTTACAAATAAATATATGGATTGCCTGGACTGCTGCTCTGCTGGTGCTTCTTTTCAGATATATAATTATACGATGTGATAACTGGTCATAATTAGACATCTTTGTCATTGTTATCTATAGGCAGCATGGGGCTTTGAGGTTGCAGCATCTCGCTCCGTCAAGGAGCTAGCATGACACCAGCATGACACCAGCATGACACCAGCATGACACCAACAACAGCGCAAATTTTTCTCAATGAAATCTGCCACTGATGTTTTTTTGGCGTGGTGCCTTTTCCAAGCCTGGAAATTGAGGAGGGTGATTTTGGAGGGGTGCCTTCTCCAAGCCTGGAAAAGGGAGGAGGGTGATGCTAATCATCTTCATTATGACAAAGCATCGTTATGATAAAGCATCGTTAAACGGAAACTACCTACCTCCCCAGAGATGACATGGCTTGGCCACATCCTCCAATGCCACAGAGGTTAAAGGCCAGCATGCCATCTACAGGAATATGCTTCCAGGACCTACTACTACTATTCACAGGAAAGGCATTACAGATGCCTTTATTATCTATCTTTGCAACCAAGCAACGGAGGCCATTAAATCTTGCCTGGCAAATGAACCAGTGACAGAGTGCCAAACATCAGCGGCCTATAGTTATTTGATCCTATTGTTCGTATATGAACAGATGGACAGCATTAGACGGCAGCAAATGAGTTCATCCATGCCTGGAAGTGTAAACAGAAATTAGTGGAAAGATGGAATACACATGAGAGCATACAGGAACATCAATCAGCCTCCTCTTCCACAGTAACACAGGAACCATAATATGCAAGAAGACAAAGGACTCAGGTACAAACATTACAGTGTATATATATATTATACTTATATAATATATAATATATATACATACAAGTATCAAAATACAATACAGTACAATACAATGCATATATAGGTATAATATATATAAATATATATAAATTACAGGGCTGTTAATATCGCGATAAAGTATTGCAATACTTGGTATCGCCAATACTTTTTTCAGAATTGCAGCGAATAGTTTTATTTTGTTGGTATTGCATGTGTATCGCCGATACTTTTTGAGCCTGTCGGCAATACTCGATACCAATACTTTTTTCCACTATAATTTATATATTTTCTCGTCCGCTTGAGTAAGTCTCGATCAAGAAATAGCGAGAAATAATTCTTTACGCTTCGAAAATTGCTCTTTCTTTGAAAATAGCCTCTTTCTGCCTGATCGTTGGTGTGAATGGAAAGAATCTATTTCACGTGATTAAACGTAAACTTACTTATCGAAAAGTATTGGTAAAAGTATTGGTATCGACATTGCAATACTTTTAAGAAATAGTATTGGTATTGGTATTGCAATACTTTTATTATGAAGTATTGGTATTGGTATTGCCAATACTTTTTTCCAGCATTGTTAACAGCCCTGATAAATTATATTATATATACTAGTGCTGATCAACTTCACAGATCTTGTATAGGCAAAAATGAAAACTTCTCAGTAGTTAGTACTTGTAAATGTCTTTGAAAAATACTCATTACTGACAGAAATGATATTCAGATTCTGAATGATACATGACAACACAGTTATTGTACATATGCATGAGCTTTGTCAAGTTGTGTAGAAGAACAGTTATTGTCCATATGCATGAACTTTGTCAAGTTGTGTTGAATAACTTTAGACATCAAACAGAGCTAAGAATGAAATTCATGAATAATTTTAAATACAAGGTGTGTATAGCTGACTATTGAATTAAGTATATATGCATATATTTAAATGTAAGTATTTTAATTATATGCTTTTAAGATTATATTTGTGACTTCACAAAGCTCTGGGTTGGCAATCTAATAACAATAGATTGAATTTAGACTCAATTCACAACATATGTCAAATATGCCTGAACAAAATTACAACAGTCACTGATTATAATTAGCCAAATGGGAAGGACAATGTAACACTGAAGATGCATACATCTCAGATGTATTTGTTTAGCATAATATGTTAAAAGCGCCATCTGCGATGCACGAAGAATACGTGCAGGTATACTGGAAAAGGTTATATTATCGATTTTGTAATTGTTGGGAAAATTGACAACAGATCTATTAGGATGATAACTCGCCAGCGATATCGATCTCACCCCGGCCTCCTTTCGAAATAACAGTACATTAGTCGGCGGAGTGACGGGGTCAGTGGCATTTGCGTCTGTGCGTCCTATTTGTCTATTCGCGATCCGCGCTAGTCCGACCATACATTTGGCTGCTTAAGGATTCCGCTGTCATACTCCCGTTGATCATTATTATGCCGAGAGGCCGGCCCTGATCGGAATCGCAAGGACAATATCGGCGCATAACTCAGAGAAGTCCGCGCCGGAATAGAATATTGTGCCATCGATCACGTTAACAACGATGATAAATAAACCTGGAAATCTTGGGATCCTAATCCTCTCGGCGGCCTTTGCTCGTCGAGGCTTTTAATATTAACGCCGTCGTGATACTCGTTCCTGCGCTGAGCCGGATAAGTTAGCCGCCGCAAACTCCCGTTCCTATTTGCACCACATTAGCCACATCTTCGGCCATCAACGTGATACTTAACCTTTTCAGAAGCTCACCCCGGTGATTTACCGAGAGCTCTTGTGGTCGGTTAAACCAATGAATAACCAGACTACTGATAACTGCTGCAGCCATGTTAAGAAGTACTGGTTTGTCTGACAGTGCATATCCTTCACTGCCATAGATAGCATAGATTTAAAAAAACTATTACCCACAGAAATCCTGCAGCTGATTGCAAAGCTATAGGACACAGACAGATACAGATACAAGACCACTTTTCTAATGTGCTACATAATATTACAGTTGTAGAACTGCACAGTACTTTCAAGATTAAAAATACAAACATACCAATTATATTTAAAGAGATTGCATGGTTTCAGTCGCTGGCCACAGAAGCATTTAAGCCAAAAGAGGAAAGATGCATGATGTATCAAAGAAATTTCCTATGTGAAGAAAAATGTTGGAAAAAATTCAATTTTAAAGGAAAGAATAAATCAGAGGCAACATTTCATAAATGGGATGAAAACTAAATCGATTTTGGAGGAAAGAAAAATTGGAACACTACAAATGGTGAAAAGAGGAAAAAACTAGATTTGAAGGAGGGTATCAATTTGAATAAACATTATGGGTATATAAAGTTAGAAGTAGTCATTTATAGGAATTCCAAAACCTTTAATCAAGTGAAAAAGCTGTAAGACTAAAAAGCAATCACAGATTGTAACAAGAGAAAATGATTATTAGTCAGTGTCTAAATGACTAAAAAAAGGTCCTTAAGACATTTCTCCACTTAGTGCCTGCCCTTTCTCAACTTCTGGATCTGCCACTTACTGAAAGAACTGTATGTGCTTTTTCATGCTAGGGGGAATCCGTTTTTGGCCTTGGGGAGGATAGACATGTCTGGCTTGTCAAATCCAAACTGCACACATGACTTTAAACAAAACTACAAAATTCATTTAAGACCAAAACTTATACTGGGCTTAAACAATTTATTCAGATTTGGCACTGAAAATATAACCAAAACTGAATCATCAGTCGGCATGAAAACTTTGATCCAAGTCCAAACTATGTGAAATGTACATCACCAACTGGTACTTGTCTTCTTTATGTGGCTTGAAAAGGAAGTTCTAATTAATAGCTAACTTGCCATGAGGCACAGTGATTCAATGCACAACAGAGGCCATCGTATGTGTTCTTTCAAAGGTATCTGGCTCACATTATTATTGTTATTATTGTTGCTAAACATTTACATGTATTAAGTGCCGTTAACTAATGACCAAACGTCGATCGATGATGCCAAGAAATTGTGAGTGAAGGACTTGCTCAAGGTTCCTACACAGTAACCATCTAATTGGAAGCTCAAGCCCATACTCTCCACATACAAAGTGAGCACTCAACCAATCGGCTACCATGTCCACATCCTCACATCCTTGTTCGAGTAGAAAAATTTTTGTTTAAACAACAATCCATTCCAATGCCCTTACATTTGCTACGATACAACTGAGCATATTCGAACAAACCGACGATTCCTGCAGCTCTAACCAGCTCACGCCTGGCTACTCACTCATCCAGTGAATCCACACTGGCTAAACTTCGCACTCTGCATCATCGCCATCCCCTCCACGGTCAGTTAAATCCGCTTTCCGAATTTCAGGGATAAGCCGATAAGAATGAAATATCCGCTCAGCGTTTGAGCAGATCGGCTGCCGGCACGGACAGACCCAGACTGGTCGCGTGCCGTCGAAGGCAGCCGGCCGCCGCCCGACGTATACAGAGAACGTCTCCATTCAGCCAAGAAATTCAATAACAGCTTACACCTAATGCCATGAAATACAGTCCACAAAGCAGATATCCTGCGATGGCGACCATAAATTCAGGGCGAGGTCCCTCCATCAGCGAGGCTTTGCAGACTTTTGTTACCCTAGTTGTAATGCTAAGCACACAACGTGCCGCGCGAATAATAGGGCGACGCAAGAGATGCCGGAAATCGCGGCCACTACAAATCCTCCCCTGTGCTTCGTTACTGCCACCACTTTTCAGCCGACGCTCGACTCGTTATAGGAACATCATCCGCCATTACTCACGCTCTCCCGCTGGGAATTCCACTTATCCGCCAGAAAATCTAGCAAGTGGAATGACTTGGAATTCAGGAAGTCCAGCGTCTGCACATGACCTACTTAGTCGCTGGTCAACGCAAGGAAATCTAAACGTAGGGTCTGGTATTAAGATGTCAAAGTTATAGACCAACTGTAATTTAAAGTAAATCAAAAATGCAATCAGACATTTATGTAGCACTAGTTGATCTAACTTCTGTGGCACCTGACCTAATAACACCAGTGTACTAAATGAAAAAATATTGCACACAATTTTAGCCACACACACAAAACACTAAGTTGTCTCTAAAATTAATCATTTTCAACAGATTTACTTATGAAAAACGCTTTTCATTATTTTGCTTTTGGGATATTTCATCGCAGTTTATTGCTTCAATCTGGTTTTTCAAAATAAACTTTGCAATGCAGTAAAGGTGATTTGCTAGTTGAACAATACATTTTGCATATCATCTTTCTTGCTCTTCCTTTCTAAGGTGACCATTATAATTATTAGAAGCGAAACAGGCCAATTTAGTTTCATTATACTATGATGTCAGCCAGTGCATATTTTAACGGGTTTGGACTGCTGGGACAAAGTCTGCTACTCTACTTTCAGTGTTATTGGAAACTAACATTGAAAGTAGAGTGCTACATGGGACAAATCACCAAAACTACTGGGACAAATCCTAAAACTACTGGGGCAAATCCTAAAACTACTAGGACATTTGTCCCAGTAGGTATACAGTTAAAATATGCACCGATGTCAGCTATAAAACATTTCTTATCACATTTTTTTACATTTATTTTCACTAAAGTCACATTTTTTAACACTTTTTTCCTTGTTAAAAAATACTTTTCACATCTATAACAGCAGTTACTGCTAAAATGCTAGTGCAGATCTGTAACAAACAAAGGGTTCTGGTATCTGCTGCCTGTGCCTAGCAAATCTCTCAGGGATTGAAAACCATTAATTAATCTCAGTTGAGCCACTGAAGACTATGGGGAGTCCTGTGCTCACACCATACTAAACAATCTCCAAAACTTTAAACCAATCTAAAATGATTAGGAAGCACAAAAGGCATCTTACCATTTCGGTTCGAAAGGTGAGCTCACGTTCCAAAGTGGACAGATGAGAAAAATGACGATCGCTCTCAAACAGGTGAGCTAAGTGATTTCTAGAAATAAATCATTCAACTTATTTAACATATTCGCTCACCAATTGTAAAACAAAAATATGCAAGAAACTATTTTTAATTTGACAGTTGCTGCACACTGACATCCAATCTAGACATTTTCAGTAGACACCATTGACAATCGTCATTGGCTGAGGCAGCAATCTTTGAATGCAATCTGGATTATTAATAACCTAAGCTAATCCAATGACTTTATAGTAGGGGTGGGCAACGATTAAAACTTTTAATCGAAATTAATCGCACGATTATAACTTTTAATGCCGCGATTACTTTTTAACGCATGTCACAATAGATAACAAGTACAACTACTCTACCGACTCGGAGTAATTATGTTGAATATATCAATGATTGCAGTCAATAAACAAAAAGCACACAATGCTTTTACTACTTATTTTACTTTTTAGTGTTTACTTTTAAGTTTAAAGTTTAAACTGAGCGGTTTTATCAAGAATTTTTTTAGCGCATTTCTAGTAGAAATTTGGTGCAGTGACAATCGCGTTAACTGCGTTAAAAAATTTAATCGCGTTAATTAATAAACGCATTAATCGCGTTAATAACGCATTAAATGCCCAGGCCTACTTTATAGCCAAAGGCATCATCAATCAATCGTTGCTTCAAGTTACAGTTACAATTCATAGGCTATGTAAGCTGTATGGGTTTTAATGCCTATATTTTTCCATTTTACCTTCTTCCTTTGTGCTTCCGGAAGACCATTCCGTGGTTTCATTGTGTTAGGCTGGGAACACCTCTGATGAGCCTCTCTTGAAGTGACGCTTTATATAAATTGGCAATTACAATTAAAATCCAACCACCTGTCTATGTTTGAAAGTGTTCAATCTTCAGAAACTATTTCCGGCCGACCCGGATTAACTAGTAGCTTCAACAGAATTTCCAAATGTCCTCTTATGTTATCGTTTCAGACTGTGTCCTCGTAGCTTATAGGTACCAGTTGCTGCCCTCTGGAAGATAGTTTGTTTGTCCATAGTCTCAAGTTCATGAAAAATTGTGTAGATCTCAATAAGGTCACCTCATTCTTCTCTTTCTGAGGTAAAACGGCCGAGCCTTTGAAGCCTATCTTCAAATGGCATCTTGGCTAGGCATCTGACAAGTTTAGTAGCTCTCTCTTTTGTACTTTTTCCAGGCATTCGATGTTTCTTGGTAAAAAAAGGGTTGCAAACCCGGATACAGTATTCTCGAAGTGGTCACATGTATTGTACAGTACCTTGAAACGGTCAAAACCAGTCTGCCTGAAGCTTCTTTTTATCATACCTGACATTGTCTTTCTTAAATGCTGATTTTCTACATTGAAGACTCTGCTTCAGACCAGTTTTTTTTAATCGATCCATATTCCGGAGTCTCTCTCCATTTCTATCCATTCTATGTTCACAATATCCATTCCACTGCACTGTCTTCATTCAGTCCACTCTGCATCACTGCACTTTAAAATTGTTAAATTTTAACAGTCACTCTATGTTTTCAGCAAACATCTTTACTTAACTTTCTGTTATGTTCGGTATCTAAGTTATATAGATCAAAAATAACAATGGTCCTAACACTGATCCTTGTGGAACTCCTCAGGGAACTCCATCTCAGTCTGTCACTTGTCCATTTAACACCACTCTCATTTTAGGATTTGTTAAAAAAAGTGCTCAATCTAACCCTAAAAACTGCCCAAAAATGACCAAAATGTCAAATGATGACGTAGAAGTTTAAAATACAATGTTCCGTACAAATAAGCCGTAATAATCACGTAATTAAACACCTATTTTTGGTCGACACGTTTTGAGTGGCACAAGGAAGGATGTCCGAGTGATTAATTAATCCGCTAACACCCGCCTTAGCGGCGATTTCGACGAGAGTCTTTAATAGGTGCAAGGGACGGATTTTCACCTGCCAACGGGCACCGAAGATAATTAAACGTTATTGATTGGGGGCTCTGCTGTTGAAACATTGATCAGAAGGAACCAATTAGGTAAATCATTTTCCGGGCGGGGGGGGGCACCTAATGCCAACAGCGGACGCATTGGGTGGGGGAGATGACTGATCTCTACCACCCACCGCATTGTCGCCTTCCTTCCTCTACGACACGTCCCAGATACTTTCAGGACAAAAGAAGGCGAAATTAATGATGCGCCAATCGAACGTCACTACGTAGACCACGGAGTGATGATGATGTCAGTCAATCCTTTCGGCTAGACGACATAGAACGACATCTAGTGTGGTTGTCACGCGTTGCGTCAGTACTCAACGACAGCGTGTTCCAGCGCATGACATCTTGTATGATGTCATGCATCGCTCCTCTCTATTATTAAACTGTAGTTTCTGGCTGCAATACTGGAATGTAACTGTACAACATATTCAAGAGGATGAACCTCTGATTCACCTCTATTTCTTTCATTGACTTCATCTACATATATTTATATTATAACTCTATTATAGCACTCTCACTTTTTATGATCTTCAAAGACAGTGGACACCACAACAGCATAAACAAATGGAAGACTGATAATTAATTAATTAATTAATTAATTAATTAATTATCCATGCTGTTATGTGCATCATTTCAGCATCATTGTCATGGAGCTTTGGGAGTTTTTGTGTATTATTATTTCACCTTTGCAAAACAATGCACAGTTTCAATTTATCTTTCCTGTCAGTATTTCTGTAAGTTCCTTCTCTGCATCATTTCATTGTCACTGTAATTTTTTGGAGTTTCCCATGTATTCAGTGATTTCATCTTGGCAGTTTTCATTCTACCTTTCTTGTCAGTGTTTTCTTTAAGTTTCTTCTCTGCACATTTTCATTATCGTTGTCATATTGTTTCGGAGTTAGGCGAGCATTGTTTCACGTATGTACTATAATGTAATGTAATGTAATGATGACAATTTCTATAGCATATTATGTATGTATTATGACACTTAATATAGCATATTTAAGTATCTCACAAAAGTGCTCTCTCTTCGCTAGTGTGTATTGCAGGCTGTCTGTTCTGTTAGTAGTTAAGATTTATGTCTTCTGTCATTTGCGTTCTTGTGAATTGTTTCAATTGCATAACTGTACACTGTAACCGGTTGCGGTTTGTCAACCGGAGTGTTTCAATAAAGAATATATTATTATTATTATTATTCAATATGAAGTTAAGTGTCATTGCAACTAGATAACTACATCAGGTAGCAAAACAATGCACAGTAAACTAGGAAAAGAGCCACCAATGGTGAACCCATGCACACAGGACAGGTAGAGCCAACCAACGACGGATTCACATCGACATTTCACAGATGGCAGGGCTGTTCAGAGTCTCTGGACCAAGTTGTGTCCATAGGATGGACAGATGACAGGTGACAACGCTCCTCGCAGCACACGATGGTGCTGCCGCCAAACTGTGACACCTTGTGAATCCTCCTCCTCCTCCTACTGCTCCTCCTCATCATCCTTTACAGTCATCTTTGCAGTCTTCATTGTTTTCTGCCGGTATTTTCTGTTCATTCCTTATTGTATGTTCATGTTATCGTCCCTCATGTATAATGAGCAGCACAACTGTTTTTCTATTTTCTTATGTTTACTTTTCTCTTTCTTTCTGATGTTTTCTCTTTTCCTTGTTGTCCAACGTTTTCTTCTGTAATTTAGGTATATGGAGGCAGGATGCCATCACCAGCTCACTTGACCAGGTGCCTCTGAGTCTGATTGACTGCATTCATATCCCTCTTTGTCTTCACCTGCTTTCTTCTGTGAAAGTGGTTGCAATATCCAGTTCACTTCTGCACGACTTCTCAAGGTGCTTCAGAGGCCGACCACGACTGCCATCTAATTAATTGGCATCCTACTGAGAACTCCATTATAAATTAATATCTTGGACCTAAGCCCAGGACACAAAATAACGAAGAAATTACTTGCCAACAGATTGGTATGTTGCTAACACAACATGGAATAGGTACAAAGCATGGGGATGGAGCTATAGAGAGTGACATCGTAATGGGGAAGTTGTAACAACACGGTAACCGAGGTAAAATCGGTGGTAATTGTGTCAAAAGCAGTGGTAATACCGTGGGGACAGTAGAAAAGCTTGTGGTATAAAATTATCATAGAGGTGGAAATACAACCGCAGGGATAGGGTGGGGGACATACCTAACGGAGGTTACAACAGACCTGATAGAGATGGGGTGGGGATGGAAACAAACCCACGGGAACAGGCTGGGAATGGAGACAAATTTTGTCCCTATGTCACTCTCTAGTTGGAGCCCCTCCTGAGTTGGTTGCGGTGCAGGAACTCACAGGAACCATAAGTTGCTGGTTGCCACTAGATAGTGACACTATATAAATGTTTGAAATTAAATAGGCCTATAGTAATAATAATACCTGTCTTACATTATGGTAATGGTTTCACATAACTTAAACAATCAGAATGAAATATTTATCTGTCTCAGATGACTTGAGTCAGGTTAACAATGGACTTTTGTTATTATTTTGAAGTCACAGCGGTAGCACTGGTTGAAAATGAGTTAAATCAAAACAGGCAGCGTTACTTTCATTCCAAGTATCATTGTGACAGTGGAAGGGGCAGTTTCATTCCGTAAGTCAAGGCAGTAGAATGTCTGATGGATTCATCTGACTTACCAGTAGTAAGTCATGACAAACAATGCCAGTTTCACTACTACATAAGTCAAGACAACCGAAAATACATTGTCTTCATTTTACACGGTTCAGTGCAGTGGAATGCATGTTTCACAATACCAGTCCCTACACTGGAACATCTATTGGTTTCATTTGACTCAAGTCACGACAACGAAACGCCAGTTTCACGACGCAAGTCACGACAGTGAAATGCTGATTGGTTCCAGTAGCATCACGATTTAAGTCACGAACAAAGGACCGCCGATTTTGCGACATCGGGTCTGACAATAAAAACCAGACAGCCGACAGCACACCCACACTTCCGGCACCAATCCATTGGCGCTCTATAATGGCGCCCATGTATCCACGGTGCCCGTTAACACTGGAACCGTCGAGTAAAAGCCCATCAACGTCCACCCACGAGAGAGAGATACCACCGATGGTCGCAGAAGAAGCGCCGTGTAGCCGCGCGCGCTCTGCCCGTCATCGAATATAATAATTGTGCGGCATTAAACAGCGGATCGTGAGACGACTCGAAATGACAACATGGTCGCCGTCGTCGTAGGGTGTGTGTGCATATGGCCCGTGGGTCAGACGGAGCCGTCGTCATCGGTAACAATTTGAGGGAAGAAGGAGTAGTGTCTGCCCCTCCTTCCACTCCTCCTCCTTGTCATTCTCCTCTGTGGGCGCGACGCAGTGCATTAGGCATGAACGTTTTAACGGCACATCGAACAAATTTGCAAATGAACTGATCAATAATGGCGCAGTCTCTCGGAAACTTCATATGCAGCTCTCGCCAGCGAACGAAGGAAGGACGGAAGGCCGACGAAGGACGATGAGGCAGACGACCCATTAGATGCAAAGCCGCTCAAACAGGGTCAACACTAAGATAAACTGCCATCAACCGCACCCACCTCCTCCTCCTTCTTGTGTCCTTCTCCTCCTCTTCCTCCTTCTTTTCTTCCGCATCCTCCTTCTTTTGTTCTTCTTCTTCCTCCTTCTCCTCATTGTATTCTACTCCTCCTATCTTTCGTTCCTCACCTTCGCTTTTCTCCAACAGCTCCTCCTTTTTTCCCTCCTCCTCCTTGTCATATTCCTTCTCTTCCCCTCTTTTTACCCTCCTCCTCATCCTCCTCTTGTATTTCTCCTCTTCCTCCTCCTCATTTTTCTTCTGCTCCTATAGTTTCTCTACTCCTCCCCTCCTTCTATTCTTCCTATTCCTCCTCCTCGTTTCCTCCTCCGTCTCCTCCTCCCTACATCTGCGGCAAACGACTTCCAGATGAGCGCATATCGGAGGCATCTACGGAAGAAGGGGCGAGCGGTCAGCGTAATTGGGCAAGAGGAGGAGCTGACCAGCAGAATGCGGTGCGTCGTCGTGGTCAACGAAAGCGTTCCTGTCGGTTGAAGCTGTCAAAAGCCCCCTCCATCCATCCATCCATCCATCCATCCATCCATCCATCCATCCATCCATCGATGCATTAGACCAACAGAAACACCGTCATCGACCCAAATGAACGGCTTCTAACGGATGCACGGCAACATTAACTGCTCCCGCAACGAAGATCATAATTATAACATCAATTCCTTCCGTTAAGAGGCTTTCGTTAGAATCAAACAAAAATGCAATAGCATTTGTTAGCAATCAAATAGCACTAATCCCTCTCTGACAGCATTGCACAAATGCGGTACTCAGTACTTTTACTTGAGCAAAACCTAAACATTGCTTAAGTAGTTGGTAATTGCACGTTAAGTAACAAAACTTGTTCGAAAAGCTTGCTTTAAACAGGTAACACGCTTGTTAACAAGCCTCTCCAGTATGGGAATTGTAAAAAATAACTGGGGGGGGGTTAGACGTCGATTTATGTGCAGTTTTGGTGTGAAATGTAGACTTTACTATGGGATCCTAAGAAAGACTGGGGGTTGAACCCCACCACCCCGAAAGACATGGGGGTTGACCCCCAACCCCCCTCCCTCGGCAATTCTCACCCTGAGCCTCTCTATAAACTTCTCAAAAGTGGCGTCAAAGGAGTTTTAGCCAAGATCCAAATCCAATCACAGCAATTCACTGACAGACACCTGCGCAGTATCAGCAAGTACATATATGCCATACACACATCTAAACTGCCTACACCCACACACTGACCATGCCAGAGCACCCTTGTGGGTTACTTAAACAGCGCTATACAAGTGCTCTGATGTATACATACATACAAACATACTGTGCTTGCCTATTTTTAACGGACATGGAGCATTCTGGCATTTCAACTAATGAGGCTATATATAAATTTACGTAAACTGTTTCTGTCATATGGATACAAAAATAGCGAGGCCCTTGATTGGTGCAAACACAGGTGCAGTAAAAAGGTAAATCCCACACACCTGTATCCTTCTGTAAAACAACTTCTCAGCCAAAAGGCAAACTTATTTTTTCACCCTTACCTTTTTCTCAGCTAGACTATATAAATAACCCAATCCGTGTTTAAAGTATAACAGACTGATGGATAATTTTTCAATGAATCTATTATCGCCCAATGGCTTTGAAAAGCAACATTCTACATTTATAGCACTTTTGGAAATGCAAAGTAAAATCTTCGACTTCACAGATAAACTGTAAGTATATCAGCTTCACTGACATGCATGAGAAAAAATTAATGCCACTTACCGATGCAAAATGGCAATGAACACAGCTGCAACGCAAAACAAATCATTCTGAGAATTTTTATCAAAGTAATTTTGATTAAGTACTCAAACATTTTTACTAAACATTTCTAATTAAGAAGAAGAAAAACAGTCCCAAAAGTAGCCTGAGGGTATGAAGTGTTAGCGAATTCATTTTCTTTAGGCTCTGCATACGAGGGTTGGTGGCTTTCTCCCACCCCATCTTATCTTCCCACTGACAGTGTAGGTCAGTGTACTCACAATAGTTGAGTTGACTACGGGCAAAGTTGGAGCAGAAATCTCGAAATATATTTCTACCCTGGCCAGGATACTAAAGCACCACTGTTTTTGGAAGCTGGTGCCAAGAGCATCACAAAAGACTCTCATTCATGAATCTTACATTCTCTTTGCCATAATTAACTAATTCCAATGCAGAAGTTTGTCTGCACAATTCCAATTAAGGCGCACACATGGTGTCTTATAAGATTCCCATCAGTTCAATTCTTACAACTGCATTACTAAGAAAGTAGAAACACTTGGTCCAACACACAACGAGTCAATGCAGAAACCTATCAAATGCACAGCACCGTGGATCCCTGCAAACGAGAACTTGAGGAAACACCCTGCCAGTTCTAGATGGCACCCACATCGGTTCCAAGGTTCAGTTAGGACTGGAACGCACCGAATGGCATTCCGGTTCTTTTTTGACGACCGGAACGCCGTACTGGACAAAATTTCTAGTTCAACATGGTGCCTGAGGCCGGCATTCCAGTTCTTTTTTTCTTAGGATGGGATCACTGATCGGTTCTAAATGCGTCCCATGTGGTCCTCTATGATCTCCATGTGGGCATGCTGGCAGGGGAACAAGAAATAACACTCAAATTGGTACTAAACTGATCACAACAATCTTACACCAAAAAACCTGCAACGGCAAAGAGTGCGGACAGACCAATGGGACAAAGGATTACGAATGATCCCTTATAATCGCTAGCCACCTGTGGAAGAAGTATCCATTAACAGATTGCTTCTATCTCCATAAACATGAAGATTGACGACTTCCTTAACCCTTTAACGACGACCGTGTATTAAAAGCGACTGGGAAACCAATGCAGCTTGTCATTAAAGGATTAAGTGAAAAGCTCAACAAACACCTAAATTCCAAGACTTTCCCTCTGATTTATTTATGATGTTACCCTCAGATTACATCGACCATCACTGCAAAACAAAAAATCCAAGACAGAATAACATTCCAATGCAGAATGCATCGAATGCCGTACTGCGGCTTTTAGCGTACCGGGTTCTGATCCTGGTTCATTTAAGTGAAACAACAATTTGCGGATGAACCAAATACTCAGACAGGTTAGGTTGTCTGACTACCTAATTGCTGACCTGTTTGTAGATTCTATGGAACTACGAACCATTGTTGTTAGAGGAGCAAAAGAACTGTTAGTTCTGTCGTGACTCGCTTGGCACCCAGAAGCCCGAGCAGCTGTCCAAAGGCGGGCACCCGAGTTGCAAATAATATACGGGAAACTCAGTAAGGAATCATGATGATTATTTAATGCTGTGTCAGTCATAGGACTAGGGGCTAGGGCTTAATCAAACAGTTATCTGCAGCCTATGAGGCCATGGTATTTTGTTAGTCCAAGGCTTAATTAATAATGAGCAGTTATTTGCAGCCTGTGCGGCCATGGCATTGTGTTAGTCATAGGCCCAGGGCTTAATAACTGACAGTTATTAGCAGCCTGTGAGGCCATGGCCAGGGATATATTGGGCTGCAGTAGTCTTCAATAATTAGGGAAGCATAGCCTAACAAATTCCTTTAGTATCTAGCGGTCAACATAAATTAATGTGCAATCGTACTGGAGGATTGACACATATCGTGGCCTCGTGGGGTAAGGCAACTGCTCAACTTTGAATTAGAACTCGGTGCATATAATGATTCAAATGCGGCTTCCTGAATCTTTGACAAATCAAATAAGGACTCGAGGTATTCGAGACGTAATTCAGCAAAATTACAACACCTCTGCTTCTAATTTTCCATCTACGAAAAAGCAATAACTGCCAAGTTGCACTCGCATAACCTCATGGGGAGAACGCGTATACTTGAGTCATGATGATGTTAAATGGCCGTTATGCAAATCTGAAGACGTTCCCAGAGCCACTGTACTCCGGTTCATTGAGCGAACCTGCAAACGCTTGGACTGGAGATTTCCATAAGACGGTCTGCTACAATGGAATGTGTTTAATGTTAACTTCCAGCTGCATGAGCATAAAGAAACCGAGAGGTTGAAAGGTGACTGTTTCAACTGGCGGCCAAATGTCAAGTTAGTCAGACGACATCAATTCCGGTAGTTCCGATCAATTTATTTCAAGTCGATATACCAATAGTGCGCTGCTACTATAACGGCCACGGACGCATTCACCCAAACTCGCCAAATGTTCTGTACAGCTGTAGTCTCGCACCACAATATTTGCCTTGCGTCTCGTATAGTTTAGAGACCGTCTTTCAAGAAACGTTCAGTTCATTCCCGATCAATTTCTCAAGGGTCTGACACCACTGACGCTGCATTCATGACTCACTTCAGCTCAGAAAATTTCATTCTGTTTCCTCTGAAAATCAAATTGTGCACAAAGGATGTCTACAGCCTTTGAAAGGTCCTCGACGGGCACTACGAAAATGTTACGATACATACATACAAACCATATGTATATATACATACAGTACATACATACAAACACATACAAGGTTTAGAAATACAAGTACATAAAAAATTTAGTTATATTTCAACAGTATAACAATACATATAACAGCCATCTTTCCTTCGGTTATCTCCTCGCATTCACTCGGCTTCCTTCTACGCCCAATTGAAGACTTTTCTGTATGATCAGGCCTGGCTGGGAGCGCCTCTGAGTAGAGCCCTTGAAGAGGCGCTATATAAATTTTATGATTGATTGATTGAGTACATATACAATACAATACATATGGGCAGATGGATAACAGGATACCTGAAGATGAATCAGTATGTTGGTCAGAATAGTTCAAAAATTCAAAATATGCAAGACTATCCATATGATATCCAAATAAAGCAAAGAAAACAATACTAAAAATTCTGAAAAATTAATCTCAGATAATACAAAATTAATACGGTAATTACAATTAATGCTGCAATGGGTGAGGGGTTGCTTTCTGCTTCTCATAAAAGGGTTGTTACATTGCCGTATTTTACGGGTTATGATCTTGATGTTAATGACAGCCAATGATCAATCTATTTCCAAGTCATCTGTATTAACAAACACTGTCAATAAATATGTGTCAATGCAGTTTATACAAATATCTTGATGCTAACTCCCTCCCACCTATCCAACACTCAGGGCTTAGAAAGTTTCACTGACACCTAATTGGTCTGACTGGTCCATGGTCTAACTTGGTCTTTAGCAGGTTCCATCTTAAGTCCCCTTCTGACTGGTCCATGGTCTCACTTGGTCTTTAGCAGGTTCCATCTAAGTCCCCTAATCAATATCCTCTAAGTCACTGATTTAAACTTAGTCCTTTCTTCATTGCGGGTTGCAGCTCATCAGTATGCAGATGACACTGGGGCATATGACCATTGCCAAGCAGTAGGCTATTTCCTTGATGGACAGAGAAGGCTTCAGCCATTTGGAGGAGATGCCTTATGTCTGGCTGTTGTCCAACTGTCTCAGACACCCCAGGAAAAGCCAGCTCATCTGGCTCATCGGTAGTCGTGGTTAGATTCCCAAAACGGACTTGCATAATCTGTAGCATTGTTTCCCTTATATCTTTTTCCACTACTGTTGGTTATATGGGAGTGACCTTTGACCTTCTTTGAGCATGCTACTACCACCTGCACCAGATTCACACTACATGCTGCTCTCTTACAACTCAACGCCACCCCACAACCCCAATGCAGCATTCATGTGCACTATCTATAGGGTTGACTGTGGCAATGTCATTAGCAGGCCAAACTCCTTTCTGCACTAATCAACTGCAACCTTATGTACCCTATATATGCTGACTCAGTTTATGAACTATACTGGTCACATATGCAAAAAGTACTAATATCAGAGTTGGAGAACCATACTGGTCACCTATGCAGAATAAGTACTGAGTTTATGAACGACACTGGTCACCTCTTCAACAAAGAACTGAGTTTTTGAACTATACTGGTCACCGATGCTTGCAAAAAGGGCTAAGTTTATGAACTGCACTGGTCACCTATGCAAAGAGTACCGAGTTTGAGAACTTTATACCTATGTCTTATCGTCTCTCAAGCTGTGCCCAATCTCACTTAATAAGTCGTGCATATCCGTCCCTTCCATATCTAGCAACAGATTCTTCATTCTGCTGTGCAAGGTGTAGGGCTGTCAAAATATTAGAAAAACGCGGCCCGGGCCCCCGACCTCAGTTTCAGCGGGGGCCCGTCGGCCCGTCACTTAAAGAAAGCAAGAAATACTTGCGTTACCTTACAGTATACACAGCACATAAAATGGCGGCTGATAGCTTGCTAGTCTCTAAAAGTTATAATTCGCTAAATTACATGTAACTGCTAGTCCGCTAGATAATTAATAACTGATGCCCAGATTTTATTCCCAAAGTTTGAAAGTTACCTGCAGTCTGCACTGACGTGATTAGACAGTTAAATGCACAAAACAATGGAATGATTCTAATAAACTACTAAATCTTTATTTCAAACGAAAGCAACAGCAATGGCGGTTTGGCGGTAAACAACGAGATCTCGCGTTAAGATCTAGACAGTCCAAGTAAGTCAGTAAGTAACCAATATTAATGGTAGTATTATTAACAAATTGCGCTAGGGCTTAAATTAAAAGTTAGTCACTCGTCGGCTTGCGGGTCAGCTACGGGCGGTAGGGCTGACGATAGGAAGCATGTTTCCCAATTTCTGTTCATAAGCCGAATGCAATAACAGCCAGTGTGTCACCAGACTCACCACCAATTCCCGATATAGCGATCTTTCTTCTTTGATTGACAGGCCTAATGGTCGCCGGCGGTCTGTCGCCGATACAGGGTAGCCTATACTGCGAAGGCGATCCGATATAGCGATCTTTCTTCTTTGATTGACAGGCCTAATGGTCGCCGGCGGTCTGTCGCCGATACAGGGTAGCCTATACTGCGAAGGCGGCAGATTTGAAGAGGGGCACAAGGCTCTAGCAGCACATCATCCACTGGTCTGGTAATAGCAGTAATACCTCAACGCGCTGCAACGCATGGCTGGTCTTAGTATAGCCAGCCGACAAGTAAACAGGTACGGGTGCCAAGTTGCCAACTACCCCCGCGCCGATGACTAATGCACCACTGTAGCTGGCCAACACATCTTCAAATCCACAGCGTTTTAGGCGACAGAAAGTCCGTATTTAAGCTTTTAAAATTTACTTAAAATAATATGCTGATTCGGACGGGTTTTCGGGCCTTGATTTAAGGGCCCGGGCCGGGCCCTTCGAACGGGCCCCAGAGGGCCCGGGGCCCCTGTTGACAGCCCTAGCAAGGTGATCTGGCTGCTCTGTCTGACCAAACTGCCAAATACCGCATCTATAGACGTTTTGCTGTGGTTGACCCATCTTTCGATACGTTGGAATTTATGACACAAGCGTGTCTGCCTCTTTTCCGCAAGTGTTTGAAAACTATTCTGTTTTATTACACTTTTGTGTTGTCGGGTCAGGAGCATCTCAGAGTGTAATCGTAATCATAAACTCCAAATTTATAAAGCATGACGACTTAAAAGCTAAGCACAGGACACCAGCTTATTCATGAATGCTGCGTCAAGTCAGAGGGGTTGGAAAGAGATGCCAAGTAAAGCACCAAGTCCAGTTGCTTCTCATCAAGTGGCAATATATAAATTTCCAACTACAATCAGAATCATACAAAGATTAAAAAATCCAAAATAGACATAGAAAACAGAAATACGAACAAATCTTAGTACTCCATCCACAAGTCAATGGCTATTTAAACTGAACAAGAAGTTTAAATAGCATGTCGTCAACTATTTAAATAGCTTGTGGCCCGGTACTTAACTACATTCCAATCAACCTGCTGGCTCATGGCCACCTTTGGGGCTGTCAATGGACACCTGGAGGCCCAGGTACCCGTCCAACTATAGGGACACCATGGTCGTGAATATATTCCCCAATACCAGACCGTTTCTATACATAACATTCAGCTGTGATAAGCCAGCAGGTGAGAACCCGGGAAAGCAGTCCATAGCTGTTGTCCATCTGCCCATACATCTGCCCCCCCCCTCTGATCCTATGGCAAACGGACTCGAACCTCCTTCGGACTGCTCTTTTGGACAACCCTCTGACTCGATGCAGCACTCGTGAATAAGCTGGTGCCCTGTGCTTGGCTTTTGAGTGGCGCTTTATAAGTTAGGCATTTACGATTACGACAACAGCTGAGCTCCGACTGGAATTACCACCACAGAGCGAGCAGTAGCCTACCGGTACATAGGTCTCGACCCTTACTCACGTCTGCAGTATTAATTTTGCAGCTGTGATAAGTTCACCAGCTTAGACCAGTCCTGTCTCACCAAATCTTCTCATACAGAGACGTATCTAAGAATTATATCTAGGTGCTTTGCCTTGGCTAATAAATACATTCATTACTATTCCCACCTGAAACTGGCGCATACGAGGTGCGACACAAAAGTATTAATTGTTTCGAATGACAGAAAGATGCATAGTTGAGTACTTGTTCAGAATGCATTCAAGTATGTTAAAAAATGTTACACAGGTCTCTAGTAGTAACTAAGGACTAGCGATCAGCCAATTGTAGTACATGCAGAGCATAATAGAGTGCATATCTGTTTCTTAGTTTAAATTAAAATATTTATCCTATGATGGAGCGATGGGTAGTTGGGTACCTGCTCAAAATAGGCTCAGGTAGTCGGGCAGTGGCGTAACTTCATATTCTGGGCCCCCCTGCAAGATTTTCAAAATGGGCCCCCCTCCATACAGCCGATGACAATCTGATAGACAATTTTATGTTTCAAATTATCGACTCACTTTTGAGGCATACATTTTAATGATTTTAATTTATGATATTTTATTTTATTATTAATTTGTAATCTTATGCCACAACTAAAAATTGTTTTCGATTTGCATTAAAATTGATTAAAATGAGTCAATTTTACATCGTTTTTTAAGTTCGTTTTGTAAATCCTTCTTTTTCCGTCGTTTAGCTGCTCCACTTAGAGGCTTGCTAGCCATCATTAGTACAATTTTTTATTTTTAAATCTTAAATTTTGTATTGTAATCCGATCTAATGTTTTGTTGTTATATAATTTAAAAAATAGTAATAATAATTTTACATTTTTATATTATTAAAAACTATTTTATTAATCTATTTAAACAAACTTTTTAAATAAATATCAACAACGATGGCCGACGGAAACTTGGCAATGAGACTAATGACGTCAGCATAAATCAAAGACGAAAAGTGAAACTAATTGAGTGAATTAACTGCAAATTTCAACGTCATCTGGCGATTATAGTTTGCCTTCGAGTCACTGCTCACTAGCTTAAATCAAAGCCTAGAAAAATATGCGCCGACCGCGCATCAATAGTAATATTCCACATCATCTGCCTGCCTGCATGATTTATTGATTTTACAAGGCTAAGGAGTTTACAAGGAGTTTCGGTTTCCGGCTTTCTGCTGTGCATTTATTAATTAAAATAGTTCATTTTTTCAGGTTTGAAAATGGGCCCCCTTTTACCTGGGCCCCCCGCAGTTGCGGGCCCTGCGGGCCCATAGTTACGCTACTGTAGTCGGGCCATTTTCTACTAAAATGACACTCCAGCCACCTACCTTATCGATAAAAAAACGTCCATAGGCCAGCTTAGAGTGAATGCAGCACTCTGAAATGTCAGAAACTGAATTTCTTCAGCCCAGTTTCATTGCAGAGTAGATTATGGTCTCCCATAAGTCTACTACACCCAAATTTATTCAGTTTGGTCAAATCCATCCATGGATCCAACAGTCATAGTAGAACAGAATCTTTAAACATCCGTTTAGTCTCAAATGGAGAATCACATCCAGAACCTTAAACTGCCAGCCAGCCATGGAAGGTACCCTCAAACTACGGAAATATTTTACTCTACCAAATTAAAACCGGCTGCCTGAGAATTGGCTAATGAATGCTAATTAACCAATCAACTTCCACCTTCCAACTTTCCTAAAACCTCACTCTCCTAAAATGGCTTAGAGTACACTAAGACATGAAATGCATCTTTAATATGCCCAATGCCCTTTCCTCAAAAATGTACTCAGCAATCCTCAAAGTTGCACGCCCAATCATTTTATAGGGGCCCAATACGATTTGCTGCAATAATGCCTGACTCCACCCTTCTACTAGAAAAAGCAGCTGCTTTGCTTTGTTCGACACCACACATGCATATTACAAGCACAGACAAGGATTGTCATATCTCTGTTAAGCTAACAGCTTTGTTCTCCATATATCCTAGTCTCCTCCATATTGCACAAGATTTCTTCAAAGCATTTGCCACCATCTGCCTCAGTGTTTAGCGGTCGCCCTCAGGGCCACCACTTACCTTCTTACTATACAACACTCACCATACTCTCACTTATCTGCTTCACTGAACAGATATGCAAAGCATCCTTCTGGGTTGTGCTAGTCACAAAAAATGTAAATTACATACAGTTTAGTTTCCAATTACTTGGGCAAAAATATTGCCAAACACAACTCTTGCCCAACAGAATAAAATTCTGATATCATTTTTTTACCTGGGTTAAGTAGGCCTATAAACATTCAGGAAACAAAAAATTATGCTAGTGTTACAGGTGTCTGGAAAATCAGACCTTGTATTATTATTATTATCATTATTATCATTATAATCATTATTATCATTATTATTATCATTAATATGCATTTATTAAGCGCCACAGACTAATGACCAAACATCAATCGATGGTGCGCTGAACAATTGTGAGTTAAAGTCCCTACACATTTCAGGAGAGGCTCGAACCTATACTCTTCACATTATAATGTGAGCACTCTAACCAATCAACTACCGTATTAACTACCACCAGAAAAACTAAAAACATTATTGACAATTTCCTCAACCTGTATTGATTGAATTTTAAAACTCATCAACAGCTGAAACTGGCATTAATTACTACAATCGGACTATTCCCTTCAACCACTCAGCCTGCTGATGTGTCCGAGTCAATCGCGCAGCTGAGCAAAAGCCCACGGTACAATCAACCGGGAAACTCAATTCTGTGATGCATCCATTTCTCGGGCGCCACGGCCGCGCAATCTATAATTCTGTTGCATCAAGGCTCCATTTCGATTACACAGAACTTACTCGTGTTCCCTGCACTTACGGAACGGCCCGCCGACACTCGATGCACACAAACAGCGTTAGGACTTTGGCGCAAATAGGAGTTGCGTTAGAATTCCATCTGCACTTAACAACCTCCGAGAATAAAATCGACTGCGAGGAGCCCCGCATTGCAACGAGAACAATCCTTCGCACTGGTGCTATTCGCAGGAGGAGTCGTCGTCATGCGTGGAGAATCAACAACGCCAGTGTGTGCAAACAGGCTTCAGTGCTTAACAGTGTCGCGATTAGAAAAGCAAAAATTCCATCAAAGGCCAGACACAGTTTGCTTGGCACACTTCGTTCGTAATGAAATTGCTTCGGACAAACATAGAAAGTCTTCGGACGACTCTACGGTTGAGCACAGATGCGACTTTTTCGCTACTTACACGAAACAGTATAGCAACCAGACTTTCAAGAGAAACTTTTCCAAAATTGAGTAACAGAAATTCAATTTTGTGTAGAAGATTGATGCAGTTCTGTAATATAAGCAAAACTGTAACCACTGCTTTACAGTTATCTTTCTTTATTCTTTGGCTGGACTGGGAGCACTTCTGAGTAGATTTCTTGAAGGGGCGCTATATAAATCTTCAGAATGAATGAATGAATGAGTATCTACTGCTGAATAACCATTGTCACCCAAGTAACGGCATTTGACCTGCAGCCAACAGGATGAGTATCTGCCATGTAAAACGGAAATTGTAGGTTGAAGCCTACCCAAGAGGGTCACAATGTAAGAACTTTGTACAAGTCCTGCACACACAAATGTTTAATGCCATCCGATTGATGTCAGGTCATACTAGAAAGTGGCGTTATAAAACTACTGATATTCAATCACAAGAAGAAATTGTGGCAAAAAATTATATCACACCCTGGCTAAATAACTGTGTCAGCAGCTATAGCCATATGTTTCTCTCTGGATAATATAACAATTCTGGTTATAACTACTGATAAAAGCTATTAACTACTAATAGTAATAGCTCTACCCTATTGATGCAACTTGGTCCAGAGACTCTGAACATCCAAGCCATCTGTCAGCTGTCGACGGAACCTGTCGGATGGTCCCACGGTTGGTCCCACGTGTGTGCATGGGCCCAGCACTGGGGACTCTTTCAGCTTACTGTGCATTGTTTTGCTAACTGATGTAATATATTTGTTCCTAGTGACATTTAACATCATACAGGCCAGCAAAGAGAGCACTCTGAGTAGATATCTCAAAGGGGTGCTATATAAATGTTTAATTATAATTACAAGAAAATTACAATAAAATCAGTTTGCAACAATGCACTAAGCATCCAAACCGATTAACAACGTAGAGAAAAGCCTGACAAACTGTCAGAATGCATGCATTAGGCACATATTAGAAGAGAACAGAAGAATAGACCCTCAACACTTTAATGATAAGATATCTTTAAGACAAGCTGCCTATGGTTTCCCATACATTTTAGTACATCCTCGTCGTTAAAGGGTTAAGATATCTACTCAGAGGTGCTCTCTGCACTGGTCTATATGATGTTGAATGTCATTACGAAACGAATATATTACATCAGTTAGCAAAACAATGCACAGTATACGCTCAAAGAGTCACAAGTGGCAAGCCCGCGAGAGTGTACTAAAAGTGACTGTGAAACCAATGCAGCTTGTCGTTGAAGTGTTAATCCTGAATAGTCTATGCTGCGAGAGGCGCTCTATAAATTTTCTGATACGATTTTTTTAAGATACGAAAGGCAGCCATGGGTACGACATGCTTAGCAACTTCATTTTCATAGTGGCTGCCTTCATCTCTTTTCAACATCAGGTCTTCCCACAGACAGTGGGAAGATCTGATGTCTGGTGTGTATGGTCGGTGTCTTCATTTACAGCCGAGTTGACTAAAGCCCTGCAGTGGATTTGAAGCCTGAACCTTTGGAATGACAGTCCAGCAAGTTAACCACTACACTATCACACACCCATCACACCCAAAGCACAACAGTTCTTAATTTGCCAGAAACAGTAAATCCTGCTGCAAAAGAGGCAACTAATGACTTTCTCAGTTAAAATGCAAAGAAGAAGAGGCAACCATGGGTATGAAGTGCTAGCGACTTCATTTTCTTAGCCTCGGCATATGAGGGCAAGTGGCCAGTCCTCTCCCTTGCCGTCTCATCTTCCCACCGACAGTGTACAGTCAGTGTACTCATTATAGCTGAGTTGGCTAGGGGGTGCAGGTGGAGCAGAAATCTCTAACCCAATTTCTGCAATGGTATAGATTTGAATCCCTCACCAAAGGGATTGAAAATAACAATATTTTCTATTCATGAATCCATTGGTCACTTAGCTTCCAACTTCAGCTGTCTTGTCCATCTTCTCTCCCTTAGTGACTCACCTAATGACTATGCCTCTGATTCCGGTATTGACACCTGGCATGCTAATCTTATATTATTCATTCATTCATTGCTAGATTTTTATATTAAACAACTGTCATTTTGCTCTCTGACAATGACTGTAAGGAGCTAATTACTAAAAGTTAGTTGCGGTGAAACTGACACTTGTAAGAAACAACAACTCCCACAGATTCTATAAGCCTCTACTAGATCTTAGTTAAAAGATTGAATAACAGAGAGAACATAGCTTTGCCACTGAACAAGTCTCCTAGGTGCAGTACAGATTATATTTTTCTCCTGCCTTAAACGAAAACTTAGCAACTCAGTCATGCCATGAAAAACCAAGTTAAATAATGGTACAGTGTGGACTCATTTATGCATGCCTGGTTTACGCACCATTCTTCTTAGGGCAAAGTGGTGTCATGTCCTCCAAAGCTAATAACTTCAACGTCAAAGCTATTAATTTAACACACCCTATTTATTGGTTGATATGTCCTCATTTGCCACGTTCCTCCTTATTAACTGGTGTGCCAAACTTGTGCCTCTTTTCATTGTCTCAAGACCTCATTCTTTTCTATGGGTCTCTCGCACTGGGAGCACCTCTGATTGGTGTGCACAACGAGATGCAATACAATACAATACATACTATACAAGAACTGCAGTATATCAATAAATATTGACTTTTCACCAGTATCCGTTTTAAGCATGGCTTGGTTACACTGTCATAAGGTATGTCCCCTAACTTCTTCTCATTATCGAGGTCACACTGTAATAGCTTTAACTGTGTGTTGATAAGATAAATGGTAGCAGCACACATGCTGATATTTACTGTTTTTAAGCTCTATCAAATACATAGGACTCAGGAACGCAATTTAGGACAAAAAACTTCAACAACAGCTTATGCAAATATACCTCTGTCAGCATGGAAATATTCATTCATTCATTCATTCATTCATTCATTGCATTTATATAGCACCCTTCAAGAAGCTACTCAGAAGCTTCCCTTAGTCTTTTCTTTTGCCTCTTACAATCTCTCAGACACTTCTCCTTGTAAACTTACCAAATATTAAAGTTATAAAAGAATGAAAGTTCCTCTGTACACAAAACATGTACGTAAGTAAGTGAGTACCACCAGATATTACTCAACAGATATAACACACAAATACAGTTCCCAATAAGTCGGAACAAACAAACAGGGCTAAAGTTAATAGCTGAAAAAAGCAATCGAGAAAAGAAAGTTTGTAGCCTTGGTTTGAATTTCCGCTATATCACAACTGTAGGAAGCAAAGTTATAAGAACTAAAGGGAACATCTAGCCAGAGAAGACATACTAAAAGTGCTTTTCTCCGTGAATTTGTACCCCTACATATGAATCACTTGGTATAAAGGACTCTAAAGTACTATAGTGCAAGAAGTACAAGTGTCCAGAACAAAATTGTAGATAACAGAAAGAAATGAAAAATGTATAGAGAAACAAACTATTCTATGGATGTGATTGAAATCGACCAAGTGAAACCGTTTGACCAATGAACCCTGCAACTGACTGCATTATATTCTTTGTAAAGACCTGGTCAGAACATGATGGCTGAACTCTTGTAATTTCTTACCCTGTGATAATCAAATAAACTTAGCAAACTTGCCACTAGGCCTACACATTCTAAAAAATTTCAAGATCAGTTTACAAGATGAAAGTAAAAGTCTCAACTCTCAACCATGCAACAAACCACAAAACAGTGAAAATCAGCATCAGCACAAGAAAAGTAAAGCTTCTACTCATATAACTTTCCTAAGTAAGTAGGTATATTCTTTATTAAACCATTTGCATATCTGCACTCTGGTGCAGCCTACAACTGTACATATTAAAGTCTTAATAACAATCACCTGTTTTCTCGGGTAGGTTATAATGAGTTCCACGTCTGCCTTATGACTATAGTTTCTGTGACTACTTAAAGCCCAAAGACGACATACTAAAAGTGCTTATATTACATTACATATAATTATGAGGCTCATTTACACTAAAGCTCCGATGAGCTCGTGCGCACGAGGTTCTGTGCGGCGTTAATCCTACCGCGCTAAGGTGTCCTACTTCTAACGGCAACAGAAAAAGTTCTAAAGCACTCACCGAGGCCGACCACAAAGGCCCAATAGGGCCATTGTTTGTGTCTTCGCTTCGACTTGGTTCCGTGATCCTCCGAATGACTCTGCGAGGGGTTTCCAGAGGGGTCGTAAGTCGCCTTGTTACCCCCTCGACCAGCCCTCATTCTCGGCGGCTGCGTACTCTGGCCATGGCCGGCCTTCGCCATAGTACGATCGGTTCGCCTGTCTTCTACACTTCTAGTTCGCCCTCCAACACCACCGACCCTAGTCCAACTGAGACCAAGTGCAACACGGACTGTCGTCGACCGGTGACTGTAGTAGTTGTAGCTTTCTACTCATTCTCACTCAACTACTACTACGACCCTTCGTGTGCTTACGGTCATACGGTAACTATAGGCAGCCGCCGCTCACCGCTGATTGGTCGGCGACGGCCATTCCAGACGTAATGCACGCAGCGCAAATCCAATCGCAAGTGCCTTGTACTCTTCCAGCTGCACCTTCGGCATTAATGACTCGGTGGATATGGAATGCTTTTATAGCGCTCTCATCAATTCCGTGTGTAAATTGCAACGGTATTCTTACGTTATTTTCCAGCGTCAATAAACGGTTTTCTTATTCAACGCGAAACCATATTTGGCAGAGAAACCTGTGCGTTCAAATCAATCAAATGTGTGCATGCATTCAGTACATACACGAGAGCAAAGGCAAATCAGGATAGGGCCGAGGTATAGGTTTATTTGTGCAATAAATTTCCAATGGAAAGACTACTGAGATGACTGTTTTGCAGTTATAATTATGTAGTGTAAATCTCTGATATTTCTCAGCGCTGCGCCAAGTAAACGCCACGTTAGGGAGACCAGATTAATCACCGATGCCATCCATTATCGAGTCTGCGAGAGCCACGACGCCGGCTGTCAGTCAATTCGGTGCAGGTCGAGAACTGGGGACGGGGCAAGCCGCAGAGATAGTTTGGTGCTACCACAGAAATCGTTGAATTCAGTGGTCATGGGATGGTGCAGAGGCGAAAACTTCATAGGATAACTCGAAAGTTCGGCTTTTAGTGTTGAGTGAAATCAGTGGCCGCTGAGTGGCGTCTACCCCCCCTCCCAGGCCTCGGCCTCGGATCCCTCTCCCCGAAGTCATTGGAGCAACTCCCCCTCCGCTCCCCCTCCATGGTTCACTGTGAAATGCTTAAAGAGAGAATTTATATAAATGGCACTTTCATGCCAATGTCCATAAGTACAATACAATACAAGTGAAAATTTATAGAGCGCTTTAACAAGACAAGTCTTGCACGAGAGCGCGTTTCGCTACATTCTTAGTTAAAGAATTTATTCTTTGTAATAAGCAAGCTAATTCGCCGCCTTCGGTACCACGACTACATTTGCTAGGTGTCGTTGGTAAAAATGAGCAGCAGCACGTGATGGGCTCCTTGCATGGCTGCCATACAGTTAAATTCGACTCCTGTATATAATAATTTTTTATCTTGTAGGCTAATCAATGTCCATTTATGTTTGTAATCATACTCAGTTGACCCTACTTGTCAGTTTGAATCAATTAAAGAAGAATATAATAATATTATTATTATCTTTACCAGAACCTATCCGAAGATCATCCTCAATTAATATTTTTAAATCTAAACTTAAAACTTATCTCTTGTCTAAGTACTATGATTAGTAAGTACATTGTAACGCGTCCTTTGAGTAAGACTGTTTTATTAAGGCGCATTATAAATACAAGTTGTAGGCCCTATTGTATTGTATTGTAGTTATTACTGTTGGACTGCACAATTGAAGATGATACGTATACCTACATACTTACTTACTAATAAATAAAATCTTCTCATTTCGAATTCGTCATTTCGCGTTCTCATGGTAACGTTTTTTCAAGCGATGACGCCATCTTTGGGCCTTTTGTCTTACGTCATCTTTCGATAGACGTTGTCATGGTACACGTGGAACGTTTCTCAATCGTTCGTGCAAGACGGTCAAAGCCAAAAATTTAAAAAAAATTAATTTTAATAAAAAATCTTTGGTCTGCGCTCTAAAATCTTTGTATCAACAAGAATTCCAAGACGGTCGACGTTTTGAATCTCCGAAAGAGCAAGACATCTTCTAATGAACAAGAATTTCAAGACGGTCGGCGTTTAAAGCAACCGCAGACAGCTAGAAAACAGCACAACGAACAGAGTGTATGCAACCACACATGTGATGATGCGAAGATTCGAGTAAGAAGTTTCATTTTCTTCTTCGCATTAATTAAGAAATAGATTATTCGTCGTTCCACTTAGACTGACTAAGTTGTTCGATGGTTGATTTAAAGTATATTAATCAGCAAAACTAATGGACAAGTGAGTCGAAGTGACATCAGAACACGGTTAGAATTGATAAGTTCACCCTACAACTAATAAAAGCAGGTTCAAAGATCTTAGACATTTAACGACATTTAGCATTTAACGCGTTATTAACGCGATGAATTGCGTTAATTAACGCGAATAATTTTTTAGCGCAGTTAACGCGATTGTCATTGCGCCCAATTATTTCTAGAAAGCGTGGTGCTTCTGCGGCGGAAAATTCCGTTAATTAACGCGAATAATTTTTTAGCGCAGTTAACGCGATTGTCATTGCGCCCAATTATTTCTAGAAAGCGTGGTGCTTCTGCGGCGGAAAATTACTTCTGCGGCGGAAATTCTTTCGAATTTGATCTAATGATCGACGACTCTAACCCTAACCCTGACCCTAACCGACCGTCACAGCGCCTAACCTGACCCTAACCGACACCCACGACGCCAATTTATGGAAGAAACGCATTTTAAACAATGCGCATGCTTCGGGGGTGGTGTATGTGTAGAGCTCTTCCGCCTTCGAAAATAGTAATTCTGCGGCAGATTTTCCGCCGCAGAAGATATATATCCTTCTAGAAATGCTCTAAGACAATTCTTGATAAAACCGCTCAGTTTAAACTTTAAAGTAAAAACTAAAAAGTAAAAACAAGTAGTTAAAGCATGTTTCCTTTTTGTTTATTGACTGCAAGCATTTATATAGCGCATATTCAACGTAACTACTCAGAGTCGGTAGAGTAGTTGTACTTGTTATCTATTGTGACATGCGTTAAAAATTAATCGCGCTATTAAAAATTTTAATCGTGCAATTAATTTTGATTAAACTTTTTAATCGTTGCCCACCTCTAAATAAAGGTAAAGACCAGTGATAGATGGTAGCATTGCAGCCAAACAATTCAGGTAGGCCTAAGTAGGTAAATTTCCATCCTGGGCACTCACCCGAACTATTTCATTGACTCTACATATCAGAGTGTTTCGTTTCATGTTAATTTTCTGTGATTGGTTGCTACGTAAGCAGAAGCTGTCCAAAGCAGAGCAGAAACAAAGTAAGCCATGGATATGAAGTGAAGCGAATTAATTTTCTTAGCCTCAGAATATGAGGGCCTAGGTAGGTGTAGGGGCCTGGGTGCCATGGAACCAAAGATGCCGATGCTCTCATAAGTTTTGTTCTGTGACCCCGAGGCTGGAGCATCAGGGCTGTAAACAATACTGGAAAAAAGTAATGGCAATACCAATACCTCCTAATAAAAGTATTAACAATACCAATACAGATACTATTTCTTAAAAGTATTGCAGTAGAAATACCAGTATTTTTACCAATACCTTTCGATAAGTAAGTTTATGTTTATTCACATAAAATACGTGATGATATCTAAATTATTATTGTATTGTATTGCCTAAGTATTTTAAAATATGGTAAGAGGCAATTTTTGAAGCGTAATGAATTATTTCACACTTTTTTGATTTTTTTTAATCGCAACTTAGTTAAGCCGAAGAGAAACCATATAAATTATAGTGGAAAAAGTATTGGTATCGAGTATCGCTGACAGGCAAAAAAAGGATCGGCGATACACATGCAATACCAACAAAATAAAATTATTGCAATATTTGCTGCGATACTTGAAAAAGTATTGGCGGTACCAAGTATTGAGATACTTTATCTTAATATTAACAGCCCTGCAGAGCATACACAACTTTTATGAAAATATTAATATTATAAAAAATAGGGCTGGTACTGATTAAAATAATTTTAATCAATTAATCTTCAGAATTTAATCGAGATTAATCGATTAAATTCGATTAATTTGGTCCATATTACATAAAGCGTGAAAAACGTTTAGACTGTATATAATACACTGCAAAAATCCTTCAATCATTCGACATGCTATAGTTCAAATTGTCAAACTGAGAAATGTAGTCAGTAGTAACTACCTTCTCTCTACAAAAATCTTCAATAATTTCGCTATCTTCGACTTTTCCCTCAGCATTTACCTCAAAATGCAAAATGATAGATAATTTCCACTCAAATGTTTCACATTATTACTGTTCGTCATATTGTTTATTCCGGAAATAGGTCGGTTGAAGTCATAAAATAAGTAAGAAAATTAATCGGAAATTAATCGAACAAGCCCAAATTAATCGATTAAAATTTTAACGATTAATCGATTAATTAATCGTTAAAATCCGCAGCACTAATAAAAAAAATTAATACAGTGATACACACTCTATATCGGATGCAATGTATAAAACCATAATAAGAAATCATTGGCATGGTGTAAACGCAATTATACCAGTGCTTGGTGTAAAACCCAGTAAGACCAGAATAAAAGATCATTGGCATGGTCTAAATTCCAGCAAGACTAGTGCATATTAAAGGATCATTTGGTATGGTGTAAAATCCAGCAAGACAAGAATAAAAAGATCATTGGCATGGTCGAATTTCCACTATGACCAGTGCATATACAAAGATCATTGGCATGGTGTAAAACCCAGTAAGACCAGAATAAAAGATCACTGGCATGGTCTAAATTCCAATAAGACCAGTGCATACTCAAGGATCATTGGCATGGTGTAAAACCCAGTAAGACCAGAATAAAAGATCACTGCATGGTCTAAATTCCAATAAGACCAGTGCATACTCAAGGATCATTGGCTTGGTGTAAAACCCAGTAAGACCAGAATAAAAGATCACTGGCATGGTCTAAATTCCAGTAAGACCTGTGTATGCACAAGGATCCTTGGCATGGTGTAAACCCAGTAAGACTAGAATAAAAGATCACTGGCATGGTCTAAATTCCAGTAAGACCAGTGTATACATAAGGATCATTGTCATGGTGTAAAATCTAATAAAACTATAATAAAAGATCACTGGCATGGTGTAAATTCCAGTAAGATCAGTGCACACTCAAGGATCATTGACATGGTGTAAACCCAGTAAGACCAGAATAAAAGATCACTGGCATGGTGTAAATTCCAGTAAGACCAGTGCATACACCAGGATCATTGGCATGGTGTAAAACCCAGTAAGACCAGCAGAAAAAGATCGCTGGAATGGTCTAAATTCCAATAAGACCAGTGCATAGTCAAGGATCATTGGCATGGTGTAAACCCAGTAAAGCCAGACTTAAAGATCACTGGCATGGTCTCATCTCCAATAAGACCAGTGCATAGTCAAGGATCATTGGCTTGGTGTAAAACCCAGTAAGACCAGAATAAAAGATCACTGGCATGGTCTAAATTCCAGTAAGACCAGTGTATGCACAAGGATCCTTGGCATGGTGTAAACCCAGTAAGACCAGAATAAAAGATCACTGGCATGGTCTAAATTCCAATAAGACCAGTGCATACTCAAGGATCATTGGGTGTAAAACCCCAGTAAAAGATCACTGGCATGGTGTAAATTCCAAAGACCAGTGCATCTCAAGGATCATTGGCATGGTGTAAACCCAGTAAGACCAGAATAAAAGATCACTGGCATGGTCTAAATTCCAGTAAGACCAGTGCATACACCAGGATCATTGGCATGGTGTAAAACCCAGTAAGACCAGCAGAAAAAGATCGCTGGAATGGTCTAAATTCCAATAAGACCAGTGCATAGTCAAGGATCATTGGCATGGTGTAAACCCAGTAAAGCCAGACTTAAAGATCACTGGCATGGTCTCATCTCCAATAAGACCAGTGCATAGTATTTCAATGATTGCATTACACACATTACCAGGGAGGTTGCTTTTAAAGTGGATAAATGTCCATGATAACTGTCATCAATCCAACTACTATTTATTTCATCAATCCAACTTCCATTTACGCAGGCAGACAAGATAAATAATAAATACGTTAAAATACAGGATATATTAAATGAGATCATTAAATCAGCTAAAATGCAGTTCTACCGTTAGAAAAATTTTATCACCCCAAAATAATTTTGTTAACTTAGTAAATAGATTTAGGAAATCCAGGTGAAATTTCGGGAATTTAGGTCGGGAATTCACTAGGCACCCGAAAAGCCGGGTTCACTAAAAAGCACCGCTTAAACGTAGGCTGTAATTAAATTCTGACTTACCGTATACAGATAAATTCAAATATATGAAGTTTTATTACATCCAAACAAGAAAATAGACGCTTTTGCACAATTTAAAGTGAAATAAATTATGTGAAAACAATCCTTAATTGACGATTAGATCGCCGATAATGCAGAATTGCAGATTATTGACAAGAAATTCTAGCTATCGCCTAAACATGTCTGTTTATAGCCCAAAAATTCGCACAAATGGTCGAACTAATAGAAAAAGTACCGCGTTTACGGCACATTTTCAATATTTTTAAAGTTATGTTCCCAAATGAATTAAGTGATGCCTCTCGCTGAAAAGTCTTAAAATATGTTTTTCTTGAATACAAAAAAGTTTGTTGCTTTTATCCACAAGATGAACAATGCACTGCCTTTTTGGACCTTATCCTCCTCACTAAGGGTAGCTGGTTTTGAACAATGCACGAAGCTATCGTCCTCGGTACCTGTATTGAATAAAAGACCTCTTGAAACAAATTGTACTCTTACTACCAATATTCTACAGATGGGGGTCGCCTCGTAATTAACCCGTTGAATAGGGAGCGTTCAGTCATTCAGAAAGGGACATCTCATTTATTTTTCATGTATCCAGGGAAGATTGCACAGTCGTCCAGCGGAGAGCGCCTTTGATCACAGCTCTCCCTCTCCACTGACCTTTCCCTTTTTCCGTCTCTCTTTCGCTTCCTCTCCCTCTCTTCCTCTCGCTCCCTCTTCCTCATGCTGTTCCTATCTGTCTCCATTTGCCTTTCCTCTCTTATTCCACCCCGTGTCCTTGCCTCTTCACTTAACATATCCGTCCTCCTTCTATCCCTTCCTATCCAAGTCCAATTCCATCTATCTCCGTTTTCCAACCTCTCTCCATCTTCATTATGCTGTACTGATCTTTAGGTTCTTCCTGGTCCAATATCTGGTCCTATCGATCCACCTTGATTTGCTTCTTATATCCATTTATATATATATATATATATATATATATATATATATATATATATATATATATATATATATATATATACTTTCTCTCTGTCTGTCTGTCTGTCTGTCTGTCTCTGTCTCTGTCTCTGTCTCTGTCTCTCTCTCTCTGTCTCTCTGTCTCTGTCTCTGTCTCTCTGTCTCTCTCTCTCTGTCTCTGTCTCTGTCTCTCTCTCTCTCTCTCTCTCTCTCTCTCTCTCTCTCTCTCTCTCTCTCTCTCTCTCTCTCTCTCTCTCTCTCTATGTGTCTCTCTCTGTCTCTGTCTCTCTGTCTCTTTTCTGTCTGTCTCTCTGTCTGTCTCTCTCTGACACTCTGTCTGTCTCTCTCTGTGTCTCTGTCTGTCTGTCTCTGTCCCCAACTCCTTCTGTTGTCTGTCCGTTTGTCTGTCTGTCGCTCTCTTTCTCCGGCGCATAGTACTCCCGCCTTTCGCGGAACCAGAGGGCAGATGAGTTTGAAAAGCGAAAACATCTTTTCTTTTCAGTTTATATAGCGCCGTCATACATTATTTATGACGTTTACTGCGAGTGCGTGATTTGTAAGCTTACACAAATGTTTTTCTGTGTCTTCGGCCTCCATTCACCGCTGCAAATAACCGTTGACAACGACGATGACTTGCATCCATAAATCCTGGACGATAATCCGTTAGGTGTCTTAAGTCCGGCGTCCTTATCCCATTCCATGTTCTCTGACCAGAGTGCACAATGGCAGTATTTCTGATTGTCTGATAGCAGAACACAATCACTGTGGCCTGTGTCTACACTGTGTTTGTGCGACTCGGCTGTCTGCTTGCACGCACATAATCACTGACTATGGCATATCACTCTAATGTTGGATCATCTATCCTGGCTTGCGATACTTTTTTATGTGAAACAATTTGTATAAAAGTTTTCAAAGGGTAGTTTTGTCAGTCCATCAAAGAAGAGTCGAATTTTTAGTGACATTTAAGATTTTTATTTTTATTAGTAAAATCAGTAAAATCCACTTTTATACTAAATACAAACTCGTATACGTAACATTTCGTCGATTAAGCTTAAAGATATTGGCAGACGGCGCAGCTGACGAACCAAAGTACGGTTTGTGGCAAACAGTGGAACTTTATGACCCCTGCAAGCAAGCTGCAGTAGGCCTAATAATTATTAGATGGGACTCAAATGAGCTCTATACGGCACTGATATTGGAATATGGGTACATACATGTACTGGCAGAGTATAAAAATGTGAATCGAAAGTATGAGGAATGATGGATATGGATCCGAGCATGAGCCAGTTGATGGATTAATCGTAATTTCGCATTATAATTTAGTAAATTAGCTTCATTGATACCTAACCTATAAATTTCTTCGCGCGAATATTTGGAGAGACGTACGTACAAAGGTTTTCACACCATAACGTCTAGGCTTCCAAATGGGGAACACAGCAGTTCAGCATCTTTAACTTCTATAGAAGAATCCGTGTCTGGTCGGAGATGCCCGTGCTGAGTGGCATTATTTTGCTGAAGAAAATTCTTCCCTTACCAGCGGCGGTCTCTCCCTTGTGTATGCGCCGCTGGTCGATGGGCCGCGCGTGCCTAGGCGTCTAAGGTCAAGGGAGGTGGAGCGGGCGGGCTCAGCGGAGCGAGAAGGAGGATGATGGGCGAGATGGAGGAGTGGGTGTAGCGGTCGGTCGATGGGTCGGTCGATGGGTGCGCCCGTGTCAATACAGGGACCAATCGATATAATCTAGTGTTCCGTTCGGTCTGCAGCGTCCCTTGCATTTTGTCTGTCCCTGCTCATCCTCCCTGCAGTAGCATATTGCCAATCGACGAGCAATGTAAGTGCGCCATGCATCTGGGTTAGGGTGCTCCAGAAAATAAAAAGTTGAAAATTCATTGCTCCCCGGGCATTTTCCCATGCGTCTCATACAGATGAGTCTAAAAATCCAAATTTTAGGCTTTTACATTAAGGCTAAGCCTTGCCCCCAGCACGATGAAGTTTTAACAATAATCGCATTTTTCGGTTGAAAACACAAATTACCGGTATTTAAGTATATATGAAAAAACTAATATGTTTCATATTTATTGGCCAGAACATGAAAGGTTGCAAGTACAAATACAAGTACTGAGGTCTTAAGTACCTGTACAAATACTTAAGTATCAAGTACGAGTACAAGTACTAAGGTATTGAGTACAAGTAAAAGTACACATGGCTACTGCAAGAACAAGGATTTACTTCCTTGACAAAGCAATGGTGTATTGCCACATGCACTCATTTCTAATATTGCTTTTTGAGAAATATAATGGATGTGAGCATCTTGTCACTCAGATTCAATCGAAACTGTTTTAATATTAAACTAAGCACACTTTCAACCAGAGCACTAGATGCAGGCACACTCAAAACTCTAAACGCTATTGTCAAGAACAGTTTTGCTGGATTCCAAACGTCCAAACAATCAATTTAATCAAAGTCATCATGGCCTCTGATATTTAACCAGGTTGTCACTTGTGATGATAAGGTGCTCGGCTTAACAGAAGATCGTGTAAAGTAGTGAACAATTAGCTTAGACTTTTTGATGCATGAGGTCTGCAGTTTCGGTTGCTGCAACCGTATCTGTGATTATCGTGCCAAAATGAGACGTTTGTGTAGCACCTGCTCCACCACTGCCAAAGAAATTTGATGTAGTCCCCAACAAAGCATCTGTCTCATTCACATAAGACATAATCATATCGGCACACATTAAATAAGAACATACTAGTTGTAGGCAGTCTTTGACTATTGGAGCAACACGAAGCAAATTCCTTAATTAGCTTTTACGTAAAACAAAAAAGTGATTCGCAAATGACTACCTAAGTGGCCTAACTAAGCGCGTTTTGATACAGATGACAATGTTTCCATAACAGAGCCATATGCACCATCTCGCACACGCAGCGGAAGACTTTTTCGAGAGGAACACAGAACACAGAGGAACACAGAAAACTCACAATTTTCACAAATGAGCCCCATTCACATATGAATTCCACGTATAAGCCATAGGTTCAGTGGTTTATTGCTAGAAGTCCTATAATACAATTCATAAAATGCATTATTTCGGTGAATAAGCTGGTTTCCCTCTCGCGGCTTTCGTATGGGGCTGAGAATGTTCGACGACTTACATTTACATTACTCGATAGAGTTCAAATGATTTGTTAGTCACTGCTCACCTCTCCGTATGGAGTCTTTGCAAGTGTTTACCAAAGTTTGATGTTGTGCCAGTTGTTTTCTCACTACAAAACTTGCACTTAGCAGAAGTAGCATTTCCCTTGAAAGTGAAATTATCATAACCAAACTTAACCGCTCTAGGAATATTAGTATTTTTGTTAGCATTATCACCGTCCGTGGCCGCTACTTTTAGCAAGACAACCGGAAGAATTCTGAACAAGATGCGGTCCATACAGAACTGCCAAAATATCCAGAATGTAAGAATTAATGACTTAAAGGAAAGACAAAGCCTACTGGTAAAGTATTCGAGTGCCTGTAGAAATTTCATTTGTGTCCCAGTAGCCTACTTAGGTCTCAAGTACGAGTACAAGTACTTAGGTCTCCAGTACAAGTTCAAGTACTTAAAGACTGTACTCAAATTGCACTTGAGTACAAGTACAGGTACCAACACTACACCTCTGCACACAATAGTTCACGAAAGAAGTTAATCATCATGAAAATAATTACATTTTTCCTCCATGATATTGCCGATTTTAAGCAAATTCGCATATTTTCACAAATTCTAAAATTTTGTGCCGGGGGCAAGGCTTAGCCTTTTTTAATTGGTCTGAAACTTGGTACAGTTGTACAAAGTGATAAATGGAATGGGAAAATCGCCGGGGAGCAGTACTTTTTGGAACTTTTTAAAAATCCATTACATTCTGGAGCACCCTAATCTGGGTGTTAAGACTCAACTAGGTAAGCAACAAACACAGTTCGCCAAGTGCCACCACCAGAAACGAATGAAGACTAAAAGATCCACATGATCTTCAGCAACGCAATAAATAAATGTATTCTAAGTCATTTATTTAATCAGCGATGAGGTTAGGTAGGGTGCCTTGACCTGCTCAACCTTACCTTAACTTAACTTATCGTGTCTTTCCTTTCTTTGCTTAACCTTACCTCTGTTTTTGCCAAAAAAACCGGCGTGTGCCTAATTCACTTATCGGTATAAAAACTTCTAAACGCGCATGCACTCATCTAGAGCCACAGTCACTATCAGAAAAATTATTTATGGCCCTCCAAACAGCATAGTGAACAGCATGGTTCCAACCGCTGACAATGCGAAACCAATATGGGTTTTGTGGATTATTATGTAATTATTCTAGTTCGATAGTGACAGTGTAGCAGTTAGCGTGCTCGACTGTCAGTCGAGAGGTCGGGGTTCAAATCCCCGCTAAGACAGAAGTTTGGTTCGAGATTTCTGCTCCGCGTGCGCACCCTATATATATATATATATATATATATATATATATATATATATATATATATATATAGCCAACACAGCTATAATGAGTACACGGGCCGTACACTGTTGGTGGGAACATGAGACGGCGAAGAAGAGGATTGGCCACCCACCCTCATATGCTGAGGCTAAGAAAATGAAGTCGCTAACGCTTCATACCCATGGCTGCCTCAGGAGGCTAGCTTAAGGGGCTGCTCTTCTTCTCTTCTCATTCTTATTCTAGCATGAAACCACAACTGCAGAAAAGTATCTCAAGGTTCGACAGACTTCGATGTAGGATATACTGTGGTCATGCATTTATCTGCCTTCCAGCCGAGATATTCTTCAACAAGGGCCCATAAATGCTATTGCTAGAAGTTAAACGACATAAGTTACTTTATTTTACATGCTTTCATTATTACGGGGTGGGGGAAGCGACAGATGAATGGTAGCATCAAGTAGGAAGCGCATGAGCAATTGCGAGTGAAGGACCTGTCCAGGGTCCCTACGCGGCGGCTTGAGGTGGACTCGAACTCGCAACCCTCCGGCTCCAAGGCACCGAACATATAATACCCCTACACCACCGCGCCCCACAACATACATAGGCCTACATACATACATACCTACTTACTTACTTACTCTCTTGCTGACTAATAAATAATCTTCTCATAACGAATTTGTCATTTTGCGTTCTCATGTTAACGTTTTCTTAAGCGATGACGCCATCATTGGGCCTTTGTCTTGCGTCATCTTTCGATAGACGTTGTCATGGTGCACATTTCTCATATTTTCATGAAAGCACTTCGAAGACAATCTATAAGCCAAAATTTTTAATAAATGAAAAATCTTTGGTCTACTCTACGCTCTAAAATCTTCAAATGACCAAGAATTTCAAGACGGTCGACGTTTTAAGCAACCGCAGACAGCAAGAAAACAGGAGAACAGACTATGCGACCCCACAAGCGAAGATTCGTGTAAGAAATTTCTTTTTTTCTTTGCATTAATTAAGAAATAGATTATTCATCGTACCACTAAATTGTTCGAAGGTTCATTTAAAGTATACTAATCAGCAAAACTAATGGACAAGTGACATCAGAACACAGTTACAATTTAGTTTAGCCTAGATCTAATAAAAGTAAATAAGTTGAATTTGTTTATTGCACAGAACAGGTTTTAGGTTACAATGATTAAACAGCAAGTACAGGGCAACAGAAGTCAAGAAAAGCTAATAGCTTATACTAAGTTTGAGCCCTCTTTCTTGATTATTATTCATAAATATATTTGATACTTAATTAGGACTTAATTAGGACTTAAATAAGAGCAAAAGTAGTAACAATAATAACAATAACAGCAGTAGGCCTACAGCACAAATAATACAAATATCAAAAATTACTTAATATTAAACTTAATAAAAATTAGAAGATTGGAACAGTAAAAAATTAGTAATGCTAACATATTAAATGCAAAGTATGGCATAGTTAAATTTAAAGACAGGTGAGCGGATTCAAGTAGGCTATTGTAGCGATTAAATCTTATCAAATGCCATGTTTAACTAATCAATTAATATAATACTAGTATAAGCTAGTCAATTACAGTGGCGATATATAAAAGATGTAGTGGCGGTACATAAATATAATATTAGACTAGGTAAGAGGCTTTTAAACGTAATTTAAATGTCACGTGATGTGCTATGTTGCTAAGCGACCAATGACGCTAGGTGGATAGAAACACAGGGACGGTTAAAGACCGGTAATGACAGTTGAGATGTTGTAAGTTCAAGAGAAGGAGTGGTGAAAAGAATTGCCGAGAAAGGAAGGAAACAGCAGCATCGTTTGAGTTGCGGAGATATACGTGGATCGACTTTATTAGGAGCGATCACGGTGAATCCAGGATTTAAAGTGTTTCGATCGAAGTGAAGTTCGAGCGAACTTTAATCTTGCGAGCGTCGGTGGTAGTGAAACGTTGCCACGACATTATTCGATGAAGTAAGACGGCGAGATTTGAAGTCAATCGTTCCTGCGTAAGTTAGGAAAGACTGTCATTCTGCTGTAGTTACTGTTGAGAGAAAGTGGATGTGTAACGGAGTAAAACAGTGGGATTGCTAAGTCATTCGTTCCGGCGTAAGCTTGGAAAGACTAACATTCAACTGGAATTACTGTTGCGAAGTTGTTTGGGAGCGATCGTCATTCGGAGTCAACTGCGAGCCAATTGGACGGTTAGTTGTGAGGAGTTTAAAGCGTGAGACTATCTTCCTACGTGTGGATTCGGATATTTCTACGCTACCTTGACTTTCAAAGACGGAGAAGTGATGTACGTATTCGAGACCAGCGATTGAACCTCGAGTATCTACGACTACGTGAGACCAATCCAAGAATTCTTCTACGATAACTTCGACATGGGATCCACGTGCACTTGTAATGGGGAATCAGATAAGCCTCATAATAATCTATTTATTGTAGATTAAATACGCCACTATAGGTAGATAGGATTTGCTGTAATTGTTGTACAGAATTGACTTATGTTTTCAATATTAATTTAATCTATTTACTACCATGTGTCTAGTGTCAATATTTTCAACAACACTTATCGTACGTAAGGCCTTCTCAGCCAAGTTCGACTAAGCTAAAAAGCTATATATTAATTATAGGCTACAGCCTATTGACCAAAAAGCTACACATCGACATTAGAATATTTTAAACACAATACCTCATTTTTTTTTTTTCTTGAAAATGTAGACTATTTTCCCTCTTAAACTCATCTGATAAAGAATTCCACAATCGAGGACCAAGAATTCTGAAGCTATTAAATCGACAAGTAGTGCGGGCGCAGGGGACAACATATTTAATAGACTCACGAGTATTAAACGAATTAATTTGAGTATCAATATAAATTTTTAAATATGGAGGGTAAGGTATTTTTTCCAAACTTGAACATAAGGATAACAATCGACATGTATGATAGATAATAAATGTCAGAATTTTGAGTTTATTGAATAACGGGTTAGAGTGAGCCAAAGACCAGCATTGCAACCAAACAAATCAGGTAAGGATTGAACTGTATGATGGTAAATTTCTATCATGGGTATTGGGCACTCACCTCGAACTATTTAATTGACTCTATACAGATCTACTCTACAGTCTACAGATCATTATCAGTCTCGCTCATGTTAATATTCTGTGACATTTATGATTTACCGGCCCCAAAGTTGCGGGCCCTGTGCGACCGCACGGTTCGCCACCCCACTGCTTGGTATAGATCTGTGTCACTGATATCCTGGCTCTCGAAGAAGTAGGCTACCCTAAACAAATACACTGCTGTTATCAACCGGTTGCTACGTAAGATTCGATAAGAAGAAGAAGCAGAGCAGAAGCAGAGTAAGGGGCCGTCCATAAATGAAGCACGACCCCTTAAAGGGGGGTCGGAAATTTGTGACGATGTGGTGACATGGGGGAGGGGGTCAGCCAAGTGTGACGTCACATCACGTCTGTGTAATTAAATTTAACAATTAACAACAATTTAATCTTAAAATAACAGCTCTAATTTTGATTATTAAAATTTTCATAATTTTTTGATTATTTTTATGTATACGGGCACCATTATTAATAATTTTCTAATTATTTAAATATTTGTCACCATAAGATTTTTAAATACTTATTACAATGACAATAAATGGGCATTGAAACATGTTTTATTATCATGTGGAAGTTTCGTTTTTAGGGGGGTCAGAGCTTTGTGACGTCATTTGTCAGGGGGGTGTGACTTTGTGACGAAGTGTGACGAGGGAGGGGGGGTCAAAATCGGCCAAAATAGCGTGACGTCATTTATGGACGGCCCCTAAGCCATGGATACGAAGCATCGACCCCTTAAATTTCAGGACTGTAGGCGCTCATGCTCGGGTCTTGGAGAGTTATCCATTCTCAATTTACTCTTTTTATCAAAAAAAAATGAATAGTCCGATTTGCATGAACTTTTTTATTCTGTTTGTCTCGACGAGAGCTCTATCGGCGGGGGGGAAGGATATTGACATCAAATTCCGGATCATTCAAGGTCATTTCAAGTTCATAAAAAATTAAATCTAGCGAAAATCAGAGAAAAATGGCCAGATCTCAGTCAATAATTCTTGAAATCAGCTAATTCTTTCTAGTGTTTCTCTTCTTATAATAATATAATTATATTCTTATTAATTCAAGCTGATTCAAACGCAGGATGATTGCAATAATTCATTATGAAAGGATGATCACAAGTTATTACAGGAGTCGAATTTAATTGTATTCGGCAGCCATGCAAGGCGCCCATCACGTCCTACATGATACATCTCATTTTTCCAATGCACCATCTCGCAAATGATAGGCTGAGTGGACCATTGGGAGGGTGCAGGAAGCGATCCCGCTTCCTACTACTCTTCAGTATGGACCCCTCTTCCCAGTGGCGTAACTAGGACTTTTCGTTTAGGGGGGGCATTTTTGTGTGATAAAAAGTGTGAATTGAGAATGGACCCAAGTTCAAAGTTACGAGGCTGAGCGCCTATTGTCCTGCAATTTAGGGAGTCAATGATTTGAAGAGAAGCGAATTCAAATTCCTAGCCTCAGAATATGAGGGCCAAGGTAGGTGTAAGGCCCGGCCCGGCCACCAAGAAACCAAAGGCGCCGATGTTCTGTGAACCCGAGGCCGAACCATACACAACTTTTTTGGAAATATTAATACTATGAAAAATAATACAGTGATACATATGCTCCGATAGTGGATACAATGTATAAGACCATAATAAGAAGTCACTGACATGGTGTAGACGCAATTATACCAGTGCATGCTATTAAGCACAGTAAGACCAGAATAAATGGCATGGTCTTATTTCCAGTAAGACCAGTGCATATAACAAGATCATTTGAGGCGCTATATAAATTGATTGATTGATTGATTTGGCATGGTGTAAAACCCAGAGACTGGTATAAAAAGATCGCTGGCATGGTCTCAATTCCAGTAAGACCAGTGCCTACGCAAGGATCATTGGCATGGTGTAATACCCAGTAAGACCAGAAGAAAAGATCACTGGCATGGACTGAATTCGAGTAAGACCAGTGCATACGCAGGGATCATTAGCATGGTGTAAACCCCAGTTAGACCAGAATAAAACATAATTGACATGGTCTAAATTCCAATAAGACCAGTGCGTACTCAAGGATCATTGCCATGGTGTAAAACCCAGTAAGACCAGAATCAAAGATCACTGGCATGGTCTCAATTCCAGTAAGACCAGTGCACACACAAACATAATTGGCTTGATGTAAACCCAGTATTAAAGACCAGAATGAAAGATCACGGGCATGGTCTAAATTCCAATAAGACCAGTGTATACTCAAGGATCATTGGCATGGTGTAAAACCCAGTAAGACCAGAATGAAAGATCACTGGCATGGTCGAAATTCCAGTAAGACCAGTGCATACACAAGGATCACTGGCATGGAGTGAAACCCTGTAAGACCAGAATGAAAGATCACTGGCATGGTTTCAATCCCAGTAAGACCAGTGCATACACAAGGATCACTGGCATGGTGTGAAACCCTGTAAGACCTGAAGAAAATATCACTGGCATGGTCCAAATTCCAGTAAGACCAGTGCATACACAAGGATCACTGGCATGGTGTAAAACCCAGTAAGACCAGAATAAAAGATCACTGGCATGGTCGAAATTCCAGTAAGACCAGTGCATACTCAAGGATTACTGGCATGGTGTAAAACCCAGTAAGACCAAAATAAAAGACCTCTGGCATGGTCTCAATTCCAGTAAGACCAGTGCATGCACAAGAATCATTGGCATGGTGTAAAACCCAATAAAACAAGAATCAAAGATCACTGGCATGGTCTCAATTCCAGTAAGACCAGTGCATACACAAGGATCATTGGCATGGTGCAAAACCCAGTAAGACCAGAATAAAAGATCACTGGCATGGTCGAAATTCCAGTAAGACCAGTGCATACTCAAGGATCACTGGCATGGTGTAAAACCCAGTAAGACCAGAATAAAAGATCATTGGCATGGTCGAAATTCCAGTAAGACCAGTGCATACTCAAAGATCAATGGCATGGGGTAAAACCCAGTAAGACCAAAATAAAAGATCACTGGCATGGTCGAAATTCCAGTAAGACCAGTGCATGCACAAGAATCATTGGCATGGTGTAAAACCCAATAAGACCAGAATCAAAGATCACTGGCATGGTCGAAATTCCAGTAAGACCAGTGCATACTCAAGGATCAATGGCATGGTGTAAAACCCAGTAAGACCAGAATAAAAGATCACTGGCATGGTCGAAATTCCAGTAAGACCAGTGCATACTCAAGGATCAATGGCATGGTGTAAAACCCAGTAAGACCAGAATAAAAGATCACTGGCATGGTCTTAATTCCAGTAAGACCAGTGCATGCACAAGAATCATTGGCATGGTGTAAAACCAAATAAGACCAGAATCAAAGATCACTGGCATGGTCTCAATTCCAGTAAGACCAGTGCATACACAAGGATCATTGGCATGGTGCAAAACCCAGTAAGACCAGAATAAAAGATCACTGGCATGGTCGAAATTCCAGTAAGACCAGTGCATACTCAAGGATCAATGGCATGGTGTAAAACCCAGTTAAGACCAAAATAAAAGTTCACTGGCATGGTCGAAATTCCAGTAAGACCAGTGCATGCACAAGAATCATTGGCATGGTGTAAAACCCAATAAGACCAGAATCAAAGATCACTGGCATGGTCGAAATTCCAGTAAGACCAGTGCATACTCAAGGATCATTGGCATGGTGTAAAACCCAATAAGTCCAGAATCAAAGATCACTGGCATGGTCTAAATTCCAGTAAGACTAGTGCATACACAAGGATCATTGGCATGGTGTAAAACCCAGTAAGACCAGAATCAAAGATCACTGGCATGGTCGAAATTCCAATACGACCAGTGCATACTCAAGGATCAATGGCATGGTGTAAAACCCAGTAAGACCAGAATAAAAGATCACTGGCATGGTCTTAATTCCAGTAAGACCAGTGCATGCACAAGAATCATTGGCATAGTGTAAAACCAAATAAGACCAGAATCAAAGATCACTGGCATGGTCTCAATTCCAGTAAGACCAGTGCATACTCAAGGATCACTGGCATGGGGTAAAACCCAGTAAGACCAGAATAAAAGATCACTGGCATGGTCGAAATTCCAGTAAGACCAGTGCATACTCAAGGATCACTGGCATGGGGTAAAACCCAGTAAGACCAAGATAAAAGATCACTGGCATGGTCGAAATTCCAGTAAGACCAGTGCATACTCAAGGATCATTCGCATGGTGTAAAACCCAATAAGACCAGAATCAAAGATCACTGGCATGGTCTAAATTCCTGTAAGACCAGTGCATACACAAGGATCATTGGCATGGTGTAAAACCCAGTAAAACCAGAATAAAAGATCACTGGCATGGTCGAAATTCCAGGAAGAACAGTGCATACTCAAGGGTCATTGGCATGGGGTAAAACCCAGTAAGATCTTTGGCATGGTGTAAATGAACGCTCTTCTGAGTTATTGATATGTAGCGGTAAACCAATTTATAACAAAAGTTAAGTGTGGTGCATTGCCATTGTCTCTAGTGGTCACTAATAGGTTTTGCATTTGCCTGTAATCTTTGTACAGTACATGGGGTTTGAACCTGAGTGCACTATATGATATGTTCTGCTGCCCACACAACTGTCCACTTGTTCCATTGCTGTTGGTGTTTTTTACAATAAGTATTCTAAACTTAACAGAGCATCTTTTCAGAGGTGTTTCCCTTAACTTAAGATTCTATGATATCTTCAAAAAGTAATATAACCAAAAGCTGACCTAAATCATGTACCTGTGTTTGGTAAACTATCAAGGCTAAGCTTCAAGCAATTGGCAAACAGCAACACCGTGATTGGGAGCGCTACATCTCTTGCAGTATTATGACAATACTAATGAAGTAGTTTTCTCTTTTTATATATCTGCCTAAACACTACTACATATCACACACAAGCACTTGCGCGCACACACACACACACACACACACACACACACACACACACACACACACACACACACACACACACACACACACACACACACACACACACACACACACACAGACACGCACGCACGCACGCACACACGCACGCACACACACACACACGCACGCGCACACACACACGCACGCACACGCACACACACACACACGCACGCACACGCACACACGCACGCACGCACACACGCACGCACACATGAACGCACGCACGCACGCACCCACACATACACATATACATATATGCATACTAATGTAAATACATCCATATATAAGTACGTACATGTATACAAACAACATACATGTATGCATATATGCACATGTATGTATGCATACATGCATAAGTGCACGTATGCACATGTATGCATGTATGTTTGTAATAACTATGTATGTACTATAATGCATGTATATGATGTATAGGACTACATAACATAACGTAACATAACAAAGGGTTTTAAGTGGTTCAGAAGACGTTTAGTCTGTGTTAGAACCACTGCAATTAACCTGGAACATGATTAATAGCCCAATTTTCGTAGCTTCTTCTCAAAAGCTGTGATAGTATGGTTGAAATCGAGGTCAGCCTCCACTAACATTTACATATTTCACTTTCCTTATATTTGTACCTGGTTGCGGTTCGTCAACCCGTTGTCAATAAACGAATATATATGTATATACACACACATATATATACTATATAGATTAAAGCCACATAAAGTTGCGCGTTTTAAGTATCTCATGACTAGTTGACTATCTAACTGATCTATACAAGGCCTAGGCCTAGGCCTATAATAGCATAATTATCTGCACAACGCCCAATAAAAATCAGTACAAATGGGTCATTATGAGACTATAAAGTGTCATACACACACCCGCGCACACACGCACACGCACGCATACCTACACGCACGCACATGTACCGACACCTAGTAACTGTAGACCTACACCTTTACAAACATGCAAACGCATATTATGTTCCAAATGCAACCCTGGGATAAAGGACGTAGCATAGGCCCAAAGTTTTGGCCACAGTTTTCAAGTTAGATGAACAAAATATTTGAAGCTAATAAATCATGATTTTGAAGCTGGGAACTTCCATGTGGCACTATAATAATTATATAGCCTAGGCCTAGAGGTTTCAATCTCGGTATGAACAGTAACATACAGACTCAATAAGCACATTAAGTCTACTGTCTACTACAGGTAGCCTATGAACCAGCCTAGTTTAAATTTAATAGCCACTAAATTACTGGCATATCCATTTTACACTTAGGGCCTTAGGCCTACTGTACAGTCCTTAAAAAAGAACCAAATAAAAATTATAAATCTATTTAGAAGAGTAAATTTATGGTATTTTTTAAACTGGCTAAAGACCTTGACCAAATCGTTGACCAAAATCCTTTGTAATTATTGTTATTGTGATTATTTTGTATCTTCTCCGTATCTGTCTGCGTCATTAGCCTACTGTTGTTAGCTGACCCAGCCGCTTGGTCTTCAGATCTAGACATTAAGCTGAACGAGCCTTTAACAGTCTAACCAATTTTGTTGACTAAACGCCTTTCAGCAAGCTGGTTCCTACAACTTAACTTTTTGGACGCTGAAAAATGTAGACATTACGATTACGAATTATTTCAATTACTTACTTACTTTTCAATTGGTAACCTTTGGTGTCTGGCAACCGCGCTGGATGGCCGCAACCTGGTCGGTCGACTAAATGAGGAAGTGTTTGATAATAATTTATCGCGATTAGTAAATCTAGATGTGGTGAGTGTTTTATTGTTTGATTATTAATTTTTCGGGAACTTGGATATGACATCTCAAAGTAATGCGATAGTTTTAGAGATTGATGCGTTCCTGATGCAACAATTTGTTATAGTTTTTACAATACAGGAAACTTGATGCGAAGCGCGGACTCCGAACGACTACAGGTCTCACCGCGATTTAATCGTCTGCTATAGACCTATTTGCAAAGCGATTTCGGTTTATTAATGGAGTTGTAGGCGTTGAAGAGGGTCAGAAGCCAAGCCAAGACGTCAGTGGCGGCACTACACCAGGGCATGCCAGGGCAAATGCCCTGGTAAAAAAGCATTTGCCCTGGTCGTTGCCCTGCCAAAAGTTTCAACAGGTCTACAGACGTATGTATGTGTGGGGTCTGTCTAAGCCACCTTCACATCAATCACATGTGTCGGAGTCACGCCAATTATACGGCCAGGGTTGATTCTTCCATTCAGGCGTTAAGGAATGCTTGCAATAATATATGCCCTCCCCTCTCTCCCTGTCTCTGTTTCTATATATATTATATATATATATATATGTGTGTGTGTGTGTGTGTGTGTGTGTGTGTGTGTGTGTGTGTGTGTGCAGTGGCTCTACCAATGGGGTTGGGGGTTGGGAGAACGATCTCTCACAGATGCCAGAAGTGGGGGTTTAACGTTTTGGGCATAAACTGAGGGGTTGTTGATTTCAGTTAATATAACGGCCTGCAGTACGAAAATTAAAATATTTATGTATCATGTATTGTATGATATCGAAGATACATGTTATCTCGGACCAATAAACCCAAGGTTCGCTTCAACTCAGAGACATCAGTGGTGGAACACACCTCTTATCACTTCCGGTCACGCTTACTGAAGATGCCAAGCCAAAGCCTTCGCCATGACAGCTGTGATGAAGGCGACAAGTGATGTACATGTAGATCTATGGCACGCATACTTCAATCTTCAAACAACGGTCCCTTTGTGAAGCTAATGAAGCTAATAACATCAACAGATGTTTCGTATTAGATTTCCGACCAGCAGAAACCTGCCTTGGATAAGAGCAGCTACATGTATAGCATGATGTAAAACTGCCTTTCAATGCTAGAGTTGCAATCGCATAGTGTTAGGGCGTAACTGGTTGTTTAAGTGATTCTCATTATACCATAAAATAGGCCCTCAATAGGGAATTTTATTGTTTATTGACTAGACAGTGTCATTTCGCTGAGAGTTGTAATCACTAAGCATCAACATCAGCAGAAATTCTCGACACCTAGAGAGCAGTCTATAGACCTACAGACAATACCTGGGGAGAATTCGGATTATTAGCTTCGTGCTATTAGGCATAATATTTTATTTCAGCTACCAGCAACGGGAAATTTCTTAGTGGTGAGTTACAATAATATAGAATTATACACTTATCTACATATCTAAATTCACCACCACGTATTGATTTAACTTAATTTTTTTTAATACTTTGTCCTGTTCTTTTCTGAAACATTTGCATAAGAAGTTCATCACATAATTAAATGGTAGGCAATTGCTGCATTAGAGCTCTGTTGCATTAAAAAAGTTAATTGTTGGCCTTACTAGCCAATATAAGATGCCATTTAGCTGATAATATGTCTACTATTATTAGCAGGTTAGCTGCCATATCGCCAGTGCTGAGAAAGCACTTAATATGCAGCTAGTAGGCCTACAGCTGATATTAGAAGCTGTTGAGAAACTGTGCCGATTTACTTTTCTATATTGTAACTTGCATTATCTGCTTTGCAATTGCCATGATTAGGCTACTCATTAGACCCTACTGTGATAATACTGCATGAAGCTGGCAAGAAGCAATACATAACTACTATATAATGTTAACATCTTTGCTGTTAAATGTAGTACAATAAAAAAATCAAAGTCTTGATTCGTTATTGTACCATCATAGTTTCGTATTGCTTTACGAACCGCTGTCCGCTGACAGTCATCCTACCAAACTGATATTAAATTCAAATAGAATTGGTGCACAGTCGTGTACACACTATTTTGAATAAAGCTGCAAACTTTACATTGTTTGCTTGTATAATTGTACCATTACCATACCCATTGCATATAACATAGACTCGTAGAATAAAGTTATTATTCTATTCTACCGGTTACTGGTGCTTTGTTAACTGTGATATTTATTGTTTTATTCTGTAGTCACTCCTGGTCAGAACACATTATTAATGGACATTTACAGTATAATAACTTCTTATTTTAGTTGTTGTGTGTAGTAACTTTTGTAATGGACTATGCTGATGTTATTAATTTACAGTTACATGTATGAGTGACTTCTGAGTCTCTTATATATAAGTCGTCCAGAATGGGGGTTGTTGTTGTTGTTCTCCCATTCCAGGTGGGAGGGGGGTTAGACGCCACTGTGTGTGCGTGCGTGTTTGTGTGTGTGTGTTTGTGTGTGTGTGTGTGTGTTTGTGTGAGTGTGTGTGATTATGGTCACCATATAACCTCGCGCTACCCCGCATGCCATAAATCACCCCTGCCCTGGTTACTTGTATGACTGCCCTGGCTATGCCCTGGTTACAAAAACTGTCTGGCGCCGCCACTGCAAGACGTAGAGACTGCGCACATGTTTACCTGTTCTTGATGTTACCTGGCAGTTAACAAAAGGACTTGATGCATAACGAAGAACTTTTATAGCTATCTAGTTTTATGCTTAGTATAAGACAATCGCGTGTAGAATTGTATTGTAGCCTATTGTATTTGATCATTTGTAAAGCTGTTCTCACAGCATAGGCCCTTCAGAAGCGCTACCAGTACGAGGTACTCCGAGAGAAGAGAAAAGTTTGAAGGTGAGAGAAAGTGGTAGGGATGCCACCAGAGAGGATGGTAGAGTGTGCAGAAGGGAGGGGGAGTCCATTCCGTAGAGAGGGACCTGCACTGGCAAAGGATCTGGACTGAGCCATTGTGGTCCTGATGGTATTGTTGACATCTGATGTATGTATACATTATGGGTAGGCAGGGTAGCTCTGGTAATGGAACAGGTTATTTTGTTCTACCTTTGGGTTGTCAAATAGGCCTACTGTTTATGCAATTAGAATTTTTATGAAATTCAATGTTCAACAGAAAGTTATTTGATTTTTGACAGTTTAAGAATATAATAAAATTTGAACTAAAATAATTCAAGTTTGGGATGATACAGATTCTTGTATAGCCTGACCTGTGCTTCTGAACTTTGTAAGGAGCAATTATCAAATTCCAGTGTACTGTTGTACTGTAGTAACATGCTTGTAAGAAATCTTGAATTGTTTATTGTTTACTGGAATCCAACCACTTAGATTAAAAAGTGGTGCCTATATTTAAGCACAGAATATTCAACTAACTATAGGCAAATTGTTTTATTTTACCATTTTCTCCATTTAAAAAAATTAAAATATGAAGTACTGCAGTTACATTATCAGAATGGTAAGTATGTAAGTAAGGATATCCTGTTATAAACCAATTGCTAACCACATTTTGATGTACACATAATTATCACAGTAATTACAGTAATCTAAATTAGCCAGTCAATCTTATTCAAGCCTTATATTATATATCATCCTAGTGATGTAGGTTTTTCACATCGAGCTATCAGAGGTGACGAGTGTGATCATGGCCCTGAGGCGAAGAGAATAAAAGAAAGTTTTAACAGAGGAAGCAAGACATGTAACACATGCCCTTTATTCATCAGAATCTCAGAGAAAGGTGCATGGAATCTGCCTTTAAGTATAACTGCTCAAAGGACAGCGAGTCCTCAGGGAGGTAATGGTAGCCAATCAGGGGACGTATCAAGGCCTGAAGCCTGCTTTTTGACACTGCCCTGCAAAACCCCACTAAACAGGCGAGGCATAAAGCATCCTTGCCAGGGTTGTGGCATGCATGACATAGAAAAGAAGCAGACCCCACAAGCCGTGGGGTCTGCTTCAACAGAGTGGATTTGATTCAGGCCACTCTACATTGTATTCATTGTAAAGTATGCAGGATGATATATCTTAGGCTATTATTAGCGATGACTTCTCAATAGGTGCTTTAGACCATCACTTCCTACTCAAAAACCTTCAATGCTATGGATACCAGAGATTCCCTGTCTGCTAGGTTTAAAAGTTATTTTTAGTACAGACAGCAAAGGTTATGTGCAATGGTGTATTGTTACAAGTCAATTCGTGCAGTTCTGCAAAGGTCTTATTGTAGTCCATTGTTTGTAATTTGTTTTAATGAACCATGTGTGTACACTGCATCATGTAATGTTTGTTTTTTGGAACAATAAATAAAATGAAATGAAATGAAAATCATCTCATAGCTCATCTGTCTGCTTCGTTTAGGTGTCTTTGTAGATTATGCGAATGTTTTTTCATCAAACAAATCTTTGAACACATTGTTGGAGCTGGCTAGTTTAAAATGTGTATCTGTTTCTGATTTGCACAAAGTTCATTAACTCTTTAAAACTGGTTGAATTGTGTTTCATTCTTATAGGAAGCCACTGCCACACTGTATCCATATTAAACAGAAGAAGTAAGTATTTGTTATATTTGAATCAATCTTATAATTGAAGCTTCGTACATGTTAGTCATTTTTTGTTCTGTTCATTTCTGGTTCCTCCTGTGTTAAAGTTTATAGTTGGACTGATACGATCATTCTTCATTTTAAGCTAAATCTACGGTAATGCCATTTATGCCCCTTGTATCCATTAAACATTTTTTTACTGTATATTATGCTGTTGTTATTAGGAACATTTGATAGAAAATGTAAATGAATTGAGACGTTCATTAAGTTTTCAAGCTGCTTGTTTCTGCGTCAGTGTATTTGTGAAAAAATGAAAGCCGCTTATGCGTGAATGTATGTACAGTATGATTGCTAGCCTTGCTGTATTTTGAGTTCATAATTAATTAGTTCATAGTTAATTTGTTTTATTAATTTGAGTGCTGTTTGTATAGGGTGCTTTGCCGCCAATGGTGGAGAATATGCTGCTGTGTGAAATCTTAGTTACTGAAAACTGTAACAACTGATGCTTCACAGAAATGGCTGACTCTGCAAAAATTCCAATTCCAATGAGAGATGTAGGTTAGTAGCAACAAATGTCTAGCTGTTAGACTTTTTGTCTTTGTAACCGGTTCCTACAGATATATTGACCTTCATTAAACTTTGCTCTTACTGGTCAACTCAGCTATGAATAAAGTAGATCATAGTCATGCTGCGCTTAAAGAGAGATTCTGCAGTGGTTTGAAGAGTTGCTAGATAGGAGCTATATAAGTATTTTGTTTCATTATATTATATTTTTATATGCGATTGGGTAAGAGACAGCAAATCAGGACTTGGCTACAATCCTCTTCCAAAATTATTCCTAGGATTAGGATCTAGGAGATGAAGGGTCTTTTATTCATTCGTTGAAAGTTTAATATTTATTTAAAAAGCTGTAGATGGGGCCTTGAATATTATTATTATTATTTTTTATTTATTTTTTTTCGCCCGAGGTAGAAAAGATCCATCAGGCTCTAAGAAACTAAACTACTGTGTCAAAGGTTCTCGTCCCATCGTACTGATCAAAAGTGCCTCTGAATGCCATACTATTATTATTATTATTATTATTATTATTATTATTATTGTTGTTATCATTATTTTTATTATTATAACGAAATAATCCCATGATTGTGCACTTTCCCTTGTGGGCTATTTGGCCTGACAGCAAGATGTTTTATGATTTGATGCACTGGGAGAAATGAAAAATTAGTTTAATGTTTGTGTGTCCAGTTGATCGTTTGTTCAAACCTGTAAATGGGTAAAATCAACCAGAGCAATACATCTCAGATCCTTTCAACATTGTTTTATAAAATTAAATGGTGAAACAGAGTGAAAGGGGAGATTTTGCTGTTGTCTTGATATTTGAGCAAAATATGATTCTTAAAGTTTCATAGGTAGAGGTAGCTGTACCTCGAGAATAAAAGTGAGAGGAGGCTGAAATTCTTTCAGTACTGAATCAGTTTACGTTGCGCTTGATGAAAATAACTGGTAATAGGTTTTTGTATAGCATTCATTAGAAAAGAAAAAAAATAGCAAAAGTGCTCTAAGCATAATTTTAGCTGTCCAACAGTATCCTGTACATTGATGGTGAAGATATGTATTGAGATTTTGTTTCTATATTATCAGTATCACGTTTGAAGCCACTTTTACATTTGCATTTGGAAAATCATAATTGATCAAATAAAAAGATCTAATGTGGCAAATATGTAACCTGTCATCATGTTTCATGAGGATTATTTAGGAAAAAATTTAAGAAAATGTGATATGATGTGTAAGTTGAGTGTTTTGGCTGATTTAATATGCAGTGACAGAGCTTGTACTGTGTCACACACAGTAATTGTAATTAGCACCTTCTATTGTGCCGGTGTCTAATGCACAAGGCATCAACCAATTGCAGACCAAAACCAAGCCATAATCAGGTAAAATCCAGAAGATCAGTCCGTAAGACAGAGAGGTAGCCTATGGTGGTGGTATGTAAGTGTAAACGGTATGTAGGCTTAAAACTTACTTGAGAGAGAGAGAGAGTTGCTGTGTAGCAAGGCTGCCAGTTTTTGAAAGTTTGATATGCATACAAAATGGCCATACAGTTGCCTTTAGCAAGGCGATTTTAGTAAACTGAATTCTTTCCATGCATTTTTAAACTAAAAGTGTTAGCCACAGAGCTCATGTCACATTGATCATATTGTGTCATCAAAACCATTGAACTAAATGTAAGCTAAGCATTGATTTCTGTTGCTTTGCCAAAAAACAGTTTGCTGAAACAGTTTAAGAGAAATTCAGTTGCTGCAGCATAACGTTTTACATTTTATTGTGCTTTTAAAAAATTTACAAGTGCATAAACATTTTTATGGATTTCTTAGGACATGTTGAGTTATGTACAATTTTACAGACATTGTGTAAAAATAGGGACAGTTAGCAACCATGCATTTGTAGAGAGACCTCAAGCAAATCCATTCTTCTACCTAGAGTGACTGATAAATAGCTTGTTCAGTGGTGCTTTATAATAATTATAAAAACTAAGAAACTGTAAGAAAATAAATAATTAATAAATAATTACAAATGCATAATAAATTAGGTATTTTTGACAGTGGCTTTAAATTATTGATCATGGTGTGTAGTATAGTGTTCCCATGGTGATCATTTGCAGCCTGTCAAGACCTCATCACTGACAGGGATGTCATTCATCATGGCAATCTGCGAAGACGTGGAATGCTCAACAACCTGGCAGAGAGGGTCAATGTTAGACAGCTGAATCTGAGCAAAGTCATTCGATGTAAGTCCTAAACTGGCCCAGTTAGCTAAGTTGGTTAGACCTATGCTGTGTCTCATGCACCTCTGTGTTAGAGAGCTTGCGGATCGCGATTTGCCTCCCGAGGGTGGCTTATTTCAGAGATTTAAAAATCTCAGACTAGCACGGTCTGTATCTTCAAGCTAGAACACATAGCTTCATTATCTATTAAAGATCTTCATAACTATATTTCACATATTCTTTGAGCACGTCTACTAACATTTGATCTTTGTTCTGTAACTGCAGTCTCCAGGTTGCCCTGAACAATATTCCCTGTTTACGTTGCATCTGCAGTGTGTCACCTTAATTACCACAAATAAACAAATTTCATTGATTGATTGATTAAAAGGCATGGTGCCTATTGAATGGGTGGCGGTGGTGAAGGATCTCACCCGTTCAATTCATTGAAGAATGAGCAGGTCGAGGCCATATAAGTCACTGTAGAAAATTGTGTACATTTACATTTAAACTGGTATTGTTCAATCCCAGGAACATGGGCCAGTATAAATGGCTTGCAGCAGACAATGTCCTGGCCTCAATACTCTGTATGGTTATCGGTGACATCTGCAACCATAAATTGTTGTTTGGCCATCCTAAAAAGCGACATGTCATCTGGCTGCTCCTTGTAATATAATTGGTGTACGTGTTAAAACTCTTATGCAGTCATGTTCCAAGTGCTTTTAGAAGTTCTGAAATGTGCTGTTTACATACATAATCTTTTGCCTGGAGCTTATGTGAATTTCTTTAGCTTGACATCTCAATCAAATCCCTATAATGTTAGACTATCTGCCAATGATAGAGGTTTTGCTACCAGAACCAACACACGGAAATTCTCAATTAAAAGTTCAGGTTCAAAGACCTGGAATAATCTTTCTGTAGCTATACATAATTCTTCCTGCATCTTTGTGTTTAGATGGAAACTCCATGGTCACTTACTAGCTGTTGATCCCTGACTCTTCCCCTATTTCCTTTATTACTCCCTGCCTTGTTTGCATATACTGTGTGCTTGGTGCAGATACTCAATGTGTGTAATTTTGATTTTAGTTAACCAGTTAAGACCATAAATTATATTCTTGGTAATTATGTTTTATAGCCAGTAGCGATCATTTCCATGTGCATAGGTAACCCTGTCAGCGGGACTTTGGTCCCTTAGGTCTCTCATTGCTTCCTGTCAATCAACGAATGTCTTGATTTTGACTGTTATTTTATTTTGTGCAACAGGAAGAAATAAAATTTATGGTTATGGTTATACATGCTTGTGTACATACATACATCCATACATACGTTCATACTTATATACATACATGTATCCATACATACTTACGCACTTACATACACACATACATACATACATACATACATACATTCATACATGCATACATACATACATGCATCCATTCATACATACATACATACATACATACATACATACATACATACATACATACATGATACATACATACATACATACATACATACATACATACATACATACATACATACATACATACATACATACATACATACATACATTCATACATACATACATACATACATACAAACATACATACATACATACATACATACATACATACATACCTGTGTTTGTGTTTGCTCTTTAATACTATTTCATCTGTTTGATGGCCACGTGTTGAGCGCTTCTGAGAGGAGACTCTTAAGTGGCGCTTTATAAATGTTTTGTTACATTACATTACATAATAATGTTACGAAACTGTTAATTTTGAACATTACACTTGGGTTGGGTTTTGAAGGTGGTGTATTTATCTAGATATTTATATGGCTCATCCTAGGAACCTGGCACCAATCAGTTTTGGCAGATAAATTTTAACATTTAATTAAGTACTTAACTTTGGCTTCTGTTTCAGAATTCTTGTACAGCTTTAGTCTTGTGAGATATGGATCTGATTTTATACCTGATTTTAGAAATATTTTAAATATTCATATTTTTTGTTAATTTTTTCATTGTAATTAAATCTGATTTTTATGTTGCACCATAATAAAAAATTTGTTACTGGCATGGATTTTTATCGTTTCCCGAAAATGTATTTATTTTTAATGAAGTGGTATTGCATTTAATATGTAAGATATGTTTGTTGCAGGGCGACAGTCATATGTTGTTTTACACAAAGGTTGTATATACATTTACGACAACGAAATGTCAACACGGCCAACGCGAGCAACATCACTTTACGGATTTACAGGGTGATCACTTTTCTCAATTAAATATTTATGTTGTAAAACAAAGCAAGTAAATTATTGTGTCATTTTATAAGTTATTAACAAATAAAGTTAATTATCTGGGCAGTTTTTAGAGCACTTTAATGTACTTGAAATGTGCTATATTTAGTGTTGTGCTTCAGACATACATACTTACAAACATTCATACATACATACATACCGGTACATACATACCGGTACATACAGACCGATACATACATACCAGTACATACATGCATGCACATTCGTGCATAAAGATCTATTAGTTACATTTTAAAACCAATATTTCCTGACCATGTTTCCCACTATTGACTGTATTTTTATGATGAGATATGTTGTTTACATTAGAAAAACATTGTTTCGCAGTGTTTGCCTGTGTTATTGTGGTAACACTGTAGAAGTTTCAAGGTTTGTTTAAATTTAATATTTATATCGTGCTGTTACCTGCACCCCCTAGCTAACTCACCTGTATTGAGTACACTGTCAGTGAGAAGTTGAGATGCCGAGGGAGAGGACTGGCTGTGTAGGAACCTTGAGCAAAGTCCTCCACACACTATTGCTCAGCATCATCAATGTTCTGTCATATGGTCGTGTGTACTTCTGAACTTTGGAAGGAAGGCAATATCAAATATAGCGGCGCTATATAAATGTTCGATTACAATTACAGTCAAATACAGTTGTATTGCATTACTTTATGGTTGTATTACTGGTACATAATTGCATCACATTGCATACCCTGTTTAGGATTGAACCTTGCGGTGGGGAGGTGGCAAAAGGTGTCTCCTGGCCTTTCAAACTCATCTGCGCGCTGCAGGACAGGGATCGAACGTACTACTTTTCTGCCCCTTCTGAAAAAGACTTGAAGGTATTTGGTATATGACTTATTGATGATGCCCAAGCCATGGTATTTGAAACAGTTTAAACTATATTGGCTGTGTAATTCAATGCTGTAGCAGGTTCAGTTGAGTCTATGCAAAGTTGTCTTGTAGACTATAGCAGGATATGGCGTACTTGGTACTTTACATCTCCACTGACACCAGTACTAAGAGTACTTCTGCGCAGTGATTGCGGCAAGTGTGATCCAGTAACTTGATGAAGGACATTACAAAGTATGAGCTCTGTGGGATTGAAGCTGTCACTTGTAGATCTTGCAGTTCAGCAAGTTGCACCGTGGTGTAACCTTCTTGGTGGGATTAATGACTGGTTATTCATTGGTTCTAGGTATTTCATTTTCATTTTGAGTTGTTTGATTTACTTTCTAAAAATTGTTGTTTTTGTGTTTGGTTGTAGTAAAATGTTTGGTTTTATAATTTTTTGTTGGAAGGTGTTTCTTTTGTGATTTTATATAATTTTAGAATTATTTTGCTGTTGTTATTTGTGTTTTCAAGGTGTGGATAAGCCGCATCCAGGACCAATTGCTTTCCATTTTCAAGTCAGTATTATTATTACTAGTATTATGGTGCATTTGCTAGTATTAAGGTTGGCTAATTTAAGTACCACACTAAGGCGCTGCACCTATCACTATCTATCTAGCTGATCTCAACAAGTGTATTTTAAGACAGTTTGCAAATGTATGCTCCACAAAGTCAAAGGCAACAGTATGGAAATGTAATGCGAGACTTTTCCAGAAGGATGGTCCAATATTATATGAGAACTTGAGAAGGAAGACATGATGTGCTCTAGTTGATCTGCATATTTGTAGGAGCTTGCCAGTGATGGCTTTTCTAGATAAATAAAAACACTGTTCATTTATTTGCTAACTTTTTGTTCTTAATGACTTGATAAGATATTTAAATACTTTTGTGTTAGTTACTTACCACGTGCTATGGTGAGTATCTAGATGCATACAGCACATACGAAAAGTTATAGCCATAAGTGTATGACTTTTTGAGCCAAAAGCCTTGAAAAATGAAATTTCGATGTTGATTTTTCGGTAATGTGGTTTTCAGAATCTTTGGAAGTTTCTTCTGATGGATTTTTGTGTATACTTCGATGAAATTTGACACTTTTATCCCAATGACATTGCCAGAACTCAAGGCATACTCAATCTATAAATCCCATCTTTGGTACTTCTTCTCCCAGCTGGTCGCATATGTGTTCATGTATCAAGATGCTTTCAATAAAATGTATAAGAAACTCTTGGTAGTACTGCACATGTTGATGAAAATTGATCTAAACAAACGGAACTTGAGATGGGTTAGAGTGTTAGACTGTTAGAGAGTATAGTCTGCTGATATAATTCCTTCTGTAATGAAATGTGAGCTATTTAGAACATATATTTATATATTATGTTTATAATATTCCTTTTGTACTGAGGGAGTTACTATTATTTACTTTTTGCAATATTTGTTTGCTCTTAATATTCCTTCCATATTCAGAATATGCTTTTAAGAATTTTTGCCTGTTCATAATATGCTTTCCATATTGAGAATATGCGTATCAGGATATTTATCTGCTCATAATATTCCGTCCATAATTGACCATATGCTTTTAAAAATATTATATTCTCATGATATTCTGTTCGTGTTTCAGATATTCTTTTCCGCTTATTTGTCTTTTCATAATAATGACAGGCACAATGGTTTGGATTAATAATATGATGCTTGAGTAGTAAGAGAGTGGTGTATAAAAGTTCATAAATTAGATTAGAGAAAACTGTGGCCATATTAACTGTGCCACATGTGCAGTCTTGCGTAACAAGTCCTTGAATGAATTGCAAGGTTTTATCCATAACAAGTTAGTCTACAACTTTTCATGCAGCATGCCAACAAATAATAGCCTTGAGCCTAGAGCATTCAATAGTCATTGTATTGTAGGTCCAAAAGCACTCTTACTGTTGACAATGTGCTTTAAAAAATATTTGTCGGCTTATAACAACCGTTCTCTGTTATGTATATGCGGTCAGTATATACAAATATTCTTTAAGGATATGACAATATATATTGTTGAAGCATTGAAATGTATTTTAGGGCAAATGAGAGGTCTGTTCCAACAGCTTTCGTTTCACCTCAGTGTCAGGGTGCCAGAGCGGGTAATGTGTCTTGCCCAGCTCTCCCACCACCGCGAGAAATACTACCTGAAGCTGAATATGTCTTAAGTAAGTATGTGTTGACATGTATTATTATATGTATTTACTTGCATTTATGTATGTATGGAAGTAAAACATTCATCATCGGGATGATATATTGGATTTAGGATAATTATGTCATGTGTGATTTTAGAATATTTCACTGTCTTGATCAGCTCAGTGTATGATGTATGTTTTATTACCATGTCTGTACACCAAAATGTGGATAGCAATATTATTGGTCAAGTAAAGAATATTCTTTATCTTATCTTATCTTTGTCTGATCTTCAGATTTGTATTTCACATTTTCAGAGTCACACAGTGGTGTTTAAACATGGCTATTTAGTAGTTCTAAACAGGTGCAAACTTGAAGATAGCTCCTAGATCACTATGCCATGTATTTATATAGAAAAGCATAAGATGTGGCTCCCGGCATTCCAATATGTTTAAGGCCGAGTGAAGTGTGGCAGTTTTAGGTGAATGAAGATGAGGATAAGTGCTCTCTGCACTTGTCTTTATGATGATCTGTCATGATGCAAGTCATTTTTTCCCAATCTACTCAATCTTGAAATTTATATTTTAAGGTTGAAAAATTGCCTTTTTATGACTAAACCTCTTGAGTAGGGCATCCCTTGTAGACTTACAAGCGGCAGAGCCAAAGATTATTAATTGTGCTTTAAATAATACAAGACACTGTAAGACTTCAATTTCAATAGTGTACAAATAACTGTCAGAGTACATACTATTAAACGAGTAATTGAGTAATTCATTGTAAATGATGATTATAATGGTAATCACAAATTACATGATGATTGTAATTGTAATATTGAAAATATAGTTGGCCATCCATTTAGTATGTATGCATAAATTCGGAAAAATTTGCTCTTCCGCTCCCTGTACAGACGTTTACTCTTTTACACCCCCATCTGTGTCTAGGCCTATATGCTTGATGAGCATCCCAAACCCGAACCCTGCTGAGCTGAGTGATAGTTAATTGCAGTCAGAGGTAACGTGGCATGCAAATGGCATGCAAGTTCCGCTTCTCCCACAGTCCTACTTCTCCCGGTTGTACTTGAATTCAGCAGCTCTTTTGAAGGCCAATTATAGAAAATGATTATCTAGGTTTCACCCTTCCCCATTTCCTATACAAGCATTTGCATTTGGGTTAACACCCTCCATGCGTACACACTAAATGGATTGCCACTAGCGTCAACAGAAGAGAAACCAATTAGAGGCAATTATGAGGAAAGCAGATTAGGTAATTATTCCACGATTTTTGTGAGCATACTCAATTGTAAGCTGTTTGTTTTACACAGAAGAAGATGACGAAGATGATGACTGGGCTGATGATTACACAGAAATAGATGAAGATGAGCTGGATGATATAAAGAATAAGAAGATATTTTCAAGTATTCGAAGATTCCATTTGAAACATATTTTTTGGTGAATTTTTCATGTAAAGCTCTTTCCTTTTTTCTGTTGTCTTCTAACTCTGAATTTAATGGTTGTAATGTATCAACTTTTTTGTCTTGGTATCTGTGTGAACTGACAATTCCTAAACACTGCTGAGGTATAAGAATGGTTTACCTGTTGTTGGATTTCTTTTATTTTCCTCTTTGTTATCTGTTGTTACCTTTGGAATGTTATGGGGTGAACAAAAATCCAAGACTTTCTTAAATAATTACTATTGATATTCTTGTAATTGGTTTGGGTATTGTTATCAGTGTTATTTTGTATACTTTTTTACCTGAAGCAAGTGTAATCCCTCTGGAAGCAAAAAGTAATGCAAGGACCTGTTAATGGGTACCTGGAAAATGTGGCCACCTCATCCTCTTCAACATCAATGAATGTACCTGAAATGCTCTGGAATTATAGCGCTGGAGACAGTGGAAAGACATTGGAAAAGAATTTTTACTTCTGTATAATTATATAAATTTTATTTTATTTTTGTTCTTGTTCATATGAAATTTCTTTCTAGATGTTCAAAATGTATCTGCAAGTAGTAGTCGACCTCCTGCTGTTCCACCGAACTCTCAAGCACGGGCTGTACCCAGGCAGTTCCAGCCTACAGGTGAGGATCTACTAAATTATTATATTTATCTGCATTATTGTTTTTTAAAATAAGTCACTATGAGCTCACTTGTATGGAATCACTATGAGCTCACATTCCATACAAGTGAGCTCATAGTGATTTCATGCAAATGCAGTTCATATAGCCACAGAAGCGAAAGGCATGGTCAAATATTGCAAATACATGATAGCATTGACACTCCTAGACAAATCTTCCTGGACTTGATAAACTAAATGAAGCTCTGCTCATGACCTCCCTCTGTGGGATCTGCTTTGAGTAAGAGTCATGGAGTATATCTCTTTCATTTGATGACACTAAAATCTTAGATTCTTTCATTCTAATGCTCTTGCTTAACATTTCAGTACAGGCCCCTGTGAATAGTTGTACACATGTTTCTGCCTTGATATTATTGTTTTAATTTCATGCCATAGGAAGAGTGCCACCAGCGCCGTCACTGGCACCCAGAGTGGCACCAAAGCCCAAAGTTGCCATTGCAGCCACTGTGTTTAAAAGTGCAAGCGTGGACACAGAATGTCAGGTGAGTTACCTGTTCTTTAATCTGATATGTGTATAAATAAGTAAGTAAGTATATCCTCTATTGAACCAATTGCTAACCGCATTTTGGTGTACATTATGAAGTATATAATCATGAGTAAATCATCCTAATAATAAATGTTTTGCAGAATTTGTCACATGTTCTAGTTCAGCTGAAACAGTGGCACTATTAGAAGAGGGTATCAGTAAGTAGCTATCAGCATACTTTAGTATTATATTTCCAATGTGAAGGTGAGGTGAGCAATATGTGGCATCTGTTTCTAGAGCTTGAAAGGTGCTATATAAATAAATAAATTCATTCATTGCTATTGAACATTCATATAGCACCCCTTCAAGAAACTACTCATAAACGTCTGAATAATACATACATGCATGCACTCGAGGTCCAATGTGAAGAAAAAGAGTTTGTCTTCATGTCCTGTTACATTTATATGACATTTTTTCTGACAGAGGGACTGTTCTGACTCAACTGGACTTGTAGATAATGTCGAATACGTTGGTGCTCCACAGTATCTGGAGTTGTCAGAAGATAATAAAATGGTAGGCCACTTCAGAAGTGTAGTATTAATTATTATTTATGAATAGCAATTTCGTATAATTAATGTCTCCAGTACCCAAGAATAATCTGAAATAAATTGTGAGAGACGAAAATCTAGAATGGCTAGAACTACTGCCTTGTAATTGACCCAGGCATCCTTTCTCTAAACTCACTTAACTCTTTCAAGCTGGCCTACAAAGAACACTTACTCAATGGCTGATACCTTTACTTCTGCCATGATTATGAATTCTTATATGCTGCAGGGTGTTGATTCACGTTCCCCTTATGCTTAATCACTCACTCTATCTTACCAGAGTGAGGGTGACTAGATAAGCCTTTGAGCTTCTTCTCCTCATGAGTCAAACTATCCTAGTACTATGAACACCCATTTTTCACAATATTACAGTACATTGTCTGGTATTAATTAGTCCTTGCATAACCTGTAAACTATATAAATAATAGTATTATACTCTGTGCATTGTGAATGTATCAATCAGTGAATCGATTCCAATAAATTTGAATGAATGAATGAGTTCTATTTAGAAGGCTGTGCTAGAACTCACCAATATCTGTTAACACTTCAATGCCGAGCTGCATTGGTTTCCCAGTCACTTATAGTGCACGTTCATTGTTAAAACTTTAAACATATTTTTGATTTACAGTATTATTGTACTGTTATTGTAATGTATTTAGACAGAAACTTCTCTTTCTTGCTTCTTGGAACAAAAGTTGTTAAGCAGCCAGCACACAATCTATCTGGAGGGACGAAAATATTATTATTTTTATTATTATAACTATTTCTTCTGCTACATCCATTACCACTGCTAAGTGCTAACATAGCTTGTTATTTCCTAACACCTATAGCATCATCGATCCACAGAGTAGAGGCAGCAAATAGGTTAGAGAATTATAAAGCCAAACTGAATAAATACACTATTATGTCTACTGTACTGCTTTGTTCCTTTCTTTACCAGTCGTTGAGAAAAGGAGGAATTCCACCTGAAGCATACTGGAAGGGGAAACCAGATGATGCTGACGAGTAGGTTAATTGTGTGATCATATATGTTACTACATTATGGGTAATTTACTAAATATGTATGACAAGGTATGTTTATTTAAATTAACTAACAATTCGTTTTGGAGCCACTTACCGTAACCGAAAAGATTAAGTTTCCTACCTATTGGCACAATTGTCGAGAAAGGCAGTCTGTAAATGGATGATTTACCTTCATCAACTAACGCTATTTATCATTTAGCTGTGCATGATGAGGGAGTTTAGGGTGATGGTAACACTCTGGCACAAAGAGCAGAAGATCAGCATGGACACGGATCGCTTACTGCTACCCTCCCAAAGGTCGACTCAGCCTTTCATTCGCCAGATGGCATTGGTAAAATGAGCAGTAGGACATGATGTGTGCCTTGCATGGCTGCCAAACAGTTAAATTAAACTCCTGTAATAACTTTCTGATCATCCGTTCATACTACGAATTGTTATCATACTGTGGTGTGTCAGTCTGAAATAAGAAGCGAAGATTATTAGATTATTATTATGATAATATCCTTCTGGTTTATTTCTGTTCTGTGTATTTTTACTTTTTTGCTGCAGACTGATGAAGACGCTTAATCATAATGGGACTTACATGTTGCGGGACTCTTCAGAGAAAGGCGCTCAGGCAAGTATATATTATTTAATCCATATCGATCACTAGACACAATGCATTGTTTTCAATAAACTGATATTCATCTCGCCACAATTTAAAGAATGCAGTTCTTGATATGCAAGGTTTTCACATTAAAATATCTTCAATCTAAACTGTCTTTTTTGTCACTAATTCTGTTTTTTTGTATGCTTCTAATTCTCTGATATAATTGTTTCTTGTTATTAAGAATTCTTGTTTTCTTGTAGACACTGATTGTACGAGTTGATTCAAGCGTTGTGAAGTACAAAATTCAAGTTAATGAGGTAAATGAAATTTGTCTTGAATCAAACATGTTTTCAAATTCATAAATTTATATACATAGACCCAGTTGCACCAACCTTACTGAAATGACCAATTTCAAAATCCTAAGTTTTACACTAATTTATCGTTCATTTTCGTTTGTCCAAATGCTAAACAATATCTACATGCAGTACTTAATTGAGAGATAATTATGTGAAACCTTCTCCTGGCAATTCTTTTGGTTGGAAGTGATATTAATCTTGAGTGAACATTGAATAAACATGCAGATCATCTCACTGCTTGAAACTTTATGACCAGAATTTCAAACAAGCTGTAATGAAGCAAGAAAGGAGTGGTATAACAAAAGACTAGGATGTCCAATTTAAAGGATGTCCAATTTAAAGTCTGTGTTTGAGGGATATTGTATATGTATGTTGGATGTTTACTGCTTCAGGCTGATGTGAAAGTGTTCTCTTTTTTCAAAGTTAAACTACAGCGATAATTATGGTGTTAACTGAGTTTTATGCACTACTTGTGTAATGACAGAAAGTGAGACTTTGTGAGAACTATAATGTATTGCAAAACTTCTATTAGTAACTTTCATGCAAATGCTATGCAAAGCATTTACTTTTCAGTTAGTTGGAACTCTTTATTTCCTCCTTCCTTGTACAAAGTGTGTGTGTGTGTGTCGGTGTGTAGGAGTGTGCATGGGTGTGTGTGTCGGTAGGTGTGTGTGTGATAAATTGGTTTGAAATGTTTTCATGGTTTTTGTTTTCAGAAAGGCCACATAGGCCTGATGGCCACTGGACCGCATTTCGAGTCTATGTCGTCGCTGATTAATTTTTACAAGTCCAATAACGTTCCAAGACACAATTCACCGTTAACCATACCTTATTCACTCGTACGGAAAGCTTGATCATCTGACATCGAGTTACTTTGGCTGACACTGGAGTTACATCACTTTCTGTGTAAATACCAGTATTTATTAAAATCTGCGTTTTTTTAAAGTAAATGTACACCTAAGCTTTAACTCGTTTATATAGGTCTATATTGTAGGTTAGCCTAGTGATGAAATAGTTAAGGTCCAGACATTGTTGTTGACTGCTATATTTAGGTTTGATTTCCCGTTTGTAACAAGAAAATATGTAGTGCCTCTTGCAGCCGTCACACACTATCTGATGCAGGGTTTCTCAATCTTTTTTCGCTACAGAACCTTTTGATCTGACAATTTTTGACAGAACCCAACCTAAAAATAGCACATTCTGGTATAGGCCTATGCAAAGCAGACCAATATGAGTTTAATTAATAACACAGTTATCAATAATTGAATTCTCTTTTATTGGAGCATCTGCAGTTTTAATCCATTTAACAGTTTCAATTCATAAAAAGTAGATTAGAAATTATTTTAAATGAAATTTTCACAGAACCCTTGTCTTCACGTCATTGTCTAATTTATAATAAAAACAGCTGCACACCACATCCAAACAACACTACTATCCAATTTCCTCATTGAAACCTTGTCTTCCCTTCATGGAACTCTAGGGTTCTATGGAACACACTTATGGAAACACTGGTCAGATGGATAGAACATTTTAAATGCACTGCAAATATCTGTCAGGTGGAACCTTTGATGTCACCATGTTGTGCAAATTTATGTCAGATAAGATGACTTGGTTGTTGTTCTCTTGTCATTTCTTCAGCTGGAAGATTGTGTCTGCAATCCTACAACTTCGACTGGAAGTGGTGAGGCATTCAACATCAGTGCATTTAGCCCACTGGTCTGGAATGTGCTGCCTACTGAATGCTGTGCTGCAGAACTTTCTTTTGCAAGTTTCAGGAAACAATTTGAGACTTGCCTGTTTATGTCAGTAAAGCTATTGTTAACGCATGTGCCATGTTTTACGAATGTGGGCTTTAAATATTTCTACTTATATAATGATAGTAAACTGCAAGGATGGGACTGCTGTCCTCACTTCACTCAGTATCTTGTTGGTAGTCTGACCACAAATTTTTGCATGAATCATGTTTGGGGTACTTGATTTCTGCCCATCACAATTGGCTACTGCTGGGGTCTGTAGGCTTCTAAGTGCTCAAAGCCTTTTACTCTCACCCGACTGTCCAGCTACTCTGCACCTTTGTTGCTTGGTGTTGGTAAGTCAGGAAGCTGATGCACATGCCACCAGACGCTTCCTGGCAGATCTTCCCCTCATGTGCAGTCTTGGTCAAACTGGACTTCAAGAATTTGAATAGTCTTTAATAGTCGAGCTTGCATATCGGCAGCTGTTTGCAAGCATATTCCTGACCTCTGCTCGTACTCTCTCTTGGGGTACAGTAAACCTTATATTCTCAATTACAATGATTGTCTTCTCCCGTTACACTCTGGCCTTCCACAAGGAGACCCTCTCTGACCCCTCTTATTCTGTTGCCCTATTCAGCCCGTCTTCTCGAGACTCCATTCTTCTCTATATATTATAGGTTATCTTGATGACCACTTGAGCTACCGCCTCAGAAAACGGGAGATGATTGGGAAACTACTTTCCTTATTATGCGCTTATTTATGATCTTCCGTCATTTCCGGGCCATTGGTTATGTGGCACCTTTAACACTGATAAACCCATCAGTGAACATTATCCAATTCCAAAGCAACACTGTGATTTTGTAATCCTCTGTATTCTCTGATTCTTCTGTACCTTGGGTTAAGAAAAATTAAACTAATAACAGAAATATGAAATACTACTGATGAAGCTTCATAGTGTGCGTTGTGTTTAGAGTTTCAGTTAAGATTTGTGTTTAGAGTTTCAGTTAAGATTTGTTGAAGGGTAAATGAACATATACCTGGCCTGTATAAAATTAGTTTACAGTACCTAACTTTATACAGGTCAGGATTGTCTTTTATGATTGTTTTTGTCTTGTCCATATTGTTGTGTTTAGTCTTTCATAATTAAGAACACTGATAGGGATTCAGCAGTGGTGGTGTTAAGGGAGCACTTCTATTGTGTTTCAGTTTCACCACACTGGGCACCCACTACTCTTCATATTTGAGAAAGATGTGCAATATGTGAAACAGTAAATCTGAGATGAGAAAAACTAAAGATGGCTTGAAAATGTACTTACATTAGGTAAGCTTTGCACTGCTTTGTGGCCCCTAAAATTCTGTAACCCATCTTAACTCCCCAAAACTCTCAAGACCCATCACTGAGTTCAGTTTCTTTGATGATCTTGAAATGCCTTTGGGCTACCTTAAATTTAAGAACTTCCTTTAAAATTGTTCAATCATTATGCAGCTTTCTATAAAATCCCTTCTGCTGCTTGTGGGCCTATAAAATTGCTTTGTATTCCCTATATTGACTCCATTCAAAATGCCACTGTGCCTTTAAAGTATCGGGCAGAAAGTTGTACCAGTAATTGTTTCATAGGCTGATTTATAACCGTAGTGTTTTATCTTTGTTTTCTGAGTAAATTTACCACTCATTACTCTGTAATTATGATAGGTGTAATTTGATTTTTGTTGTTGTTAGGGCTGCATAATTAACGGTTTTATTCTGTTAATCTTGTGATTAAAGGACTAAATTTAAGATGAATAGGATGATGAACTGATGAAGATTAAAGTCACTTGCCTACACCGGTACTGAAACAGTATGCTCGTTGAATTTTGTGTTGAATTACAGTACTGAAACAGTATGCTTATATGAAAATTATGCTTATTTAAAAATTAGGAAACTGTTTTCCTAGTCAATAGCAGGCCTTTATAAGAATTGGTTTCGGATTGTTATTATTGGCTTTTTTTCAAACATTGTTCAGAATATTGCTGATCATTGGATTGCAGCTACCATGTTTACTCAGTCTGACAAGTAGTTGAACTGTAGTAGTGTCGTTTCAATGATAGTCTTAGTTTCAATGATGGTTGTTAATCTCGGTGTATTGAAGTGTTTTCCTAAATGCAGCTAACCAACCAAAGGACATACTAGATGGTTCTTTTCGATTTTTGCAAAACTTGCACATACAGCACACTGTTTTGACTGCATGATTTGCTAGAGGCAACTTATGATATAGTCTATAATTATATTTGATATGCATGATATAGGTAACATGAAACGTCTATGATTGATTCCATGTGATGTTTATTTATGACTATTAATTCATAGAATGAATAATCAAAACCACTGTTTACTAATCTTTTGGCTGATCAAATCATAACTAATCAACATGTTTAATGACTCGAGAGCATAACAAACCAGTCAGGGCAAGAATTGCAATGTCAGATTATGGCAAAACTCTTTGGTAACACAACTGGTAACAACCTACAATAACATTTAAATGATGCATGGAAACATTACGGGTAAAGTCTATGGCAACATATTGAGACGACTATCACATCCGGTAAGGTAACAAATCAGATCAAGAACCGTTCCACAAGTTATTGCTAGAACCAATGGTAACTAAAATTTTCTTTGTATTTAAGAGAAAATGCAAATGCAGTTAAAGATTTGCAGGTGACAATTCTTCAATTGTTTCACTGGAAACTGCCTGAAATACGGTGAAAAGTTCCTCTAGGAGAGTTTCGTAGCGGAAGGCCACTCGAATGTCTGGAACGTTTGACCGGTTGATGTCATTTCCAGCCGGTCCGTCTCGAGAGAAGTTTTGGCCAAGCCAATGTTGCTTCGTCTTCAAATAAAACACAAAAAGTTACAATTTGGGAATTAAAAAGCCTATAAATTAAATTAAATGATAAGGACTGAATATGGAGATACTGACAGATTCAGGATTAGGAAGGGAGTGCGGCAAGGATGCATTCTGTCTCCTTTCCTATTTAATATGTATGCTGAAAGGATAATGAGGCAGGCGGGAATGGATGAGGCTATGGAAGGAATAAAGATAGCGGGAAGAACAATGAACAATCTGAGATACGCTGAAATACAACACTATTGGCGGGTAAAAAACCGATTTGGTAGAACTAATAAGAAGGCTCAAGAATGAAAGTGAGAAAGCAGGACTCTACTTCAATATAAAGGCTGACAAAGATCATGACAACAGAGGAGGAGGACAGTTTTGTAGAGATGGAGAGGAAATAGAAACGGTAACTAGCTTCAATTTTGGCAGTAATAGAAAAAGAGGGAAAGTGTGATATGGAAATAAATCATAGAGTAGCGATAGGAAAAACTGCAATGAATGGTCTGGAAAAATATGGAAGGACAAACATGTGAGTATAGACACGAAAAAAGATTGGTGAAGGCTCTGATCATACCCGGTAGGGTAACATATCAGATCAGTGAGACATGGACAATGACCAAGAAAATGAAAAAAAAATTTTCTGAATTATGGAGGAAGATAAGAGAATATGGAAAGAGAAAGATTTGACCAGATTGGCAGTATCTTGAGAATGAAGAGACACTACAACAAACAGTGCTAAGAGCAAAGTTGAGGTTCTTTGGTCATGTCATGCGATCAGATGGATTGGAAAAGGAAATGATGTTAGCATATGGAGAGGGAAGGAGAAAACAAGGACGACCAAGGAAAAAAGTGGATGGACGAGATACATGAAACAACTGGAATGAATTTGGCAGAACTGAGAGATGCGACGGCGGACAGAAGGAAATGGAGAGGCTTGATCATGAAGGTCGCAAGAGTTCCAGGAACTGACAGCACAAGGTAACAAGGTAATAAATTAAATTGAAATTAGGATTTGATTAGGAATCAGTAGACCTAAATTCATATATTCAGAATTAAAAGATGCTTAAGTTTTCTATAATTATGTAGAATAGTTTTACGAAAAGGTGCATGCAGCACAGGACACTGAGCATATGCTACAGATTAAGGTCATTCCAGGTAGATCGATCGACCATTGACTACAAGGGCAATATCTACATAGTTCATAAGATATTGAACAGTAAAGAAGCAAGATATGTGCAAATTCTTTAAAAAGTCAAGATCACATTATTATATAGTGGCCATTAGCAGTTTAGTTTGCCTGCATTAGCGCCGACTCTCTAGGAGCCTTGGGTGCGAATGCCATAGCACCCATCTGATGCACTGGTGTGTGTGTCAAATATCCAGGCAATCATCGAGGAAGTAACAGTTAAATTCGACTCCTGTTAAACTTCTTATCATCTGTTAGCACTATATCATGTAATCTTACTGCATACTTGTCAGTTTGAATTAATTAACGAAAATTAGTAGTATTAAATGAACCCATAAAGGCTGTGTCTGGGACGTGGGAGTGTTTCTGGAAAAGTCCTGACTATGGAGGAACATGTCAATTCCCTTCTTATGTTCTGCAGCTCATGGGGACTTGATGGTCCAAATCAATCAATCAATATTTGTTTATTCAGGTTTATTCATCTGTGATGGTCTCATGCTCCCATACATCGATGCGGGCACACCATGCCTTCTCAAAAAGTTCTCATGCATTGGACCTTCATGCTGGAACAGTCTGCCATTAACGATTCATAACATTAAATTGCATGCAGCTCAGAAAACATTCTCGAAATTTCTTAAGTTGCATCTGTTTAAATCTGCTAGGTAGTTAAGTTTAGCACCTTTACGAGATTCTTGTAAGGTGCTATATAAATGGCCATATACATACATACATATATGCAGACCAACCTAGGCAAAGCAAAGTAATCCATCAAAATTCTAGTTCACTGATTTCAGCAGCCACATGTAATGACGCAAAGGACTGACCTCATATCGAAAGCCACTCATCATAACGCTGTTACGTGCAAGTTCGCACATATCCACACTGCTGAACTTCCACACCTGAGCAGCGATACTGTATTCTTCGATTAAAGGCTCCTACAACATTAAACCCATATTCTTTGTCATCATGTATGTATGTATGAGCACTTGTTATTATGTTATAGCACCCCTTCAAGATTTCTACTCAGAGGCGCTCCAAACTACAGTGCGGACACTGAATCGGAGTTTCACGCCGAAGCGCATGAGCAATTGCGAGCCCTCCTTGAGGTGGATTCGAGCAACCCTCCGGCTGCAAGGCACCGAACATACCCCTACACCACCGCGCCCCACAAGGTATATGAGGTACCGGTATATGCAGAATATTTTTAATAGAAGCTCCTAAGAAGAAACCCACAATCAAACAGAAAACTGTAGCTGTAATTTTAATTAGTAACTTCCTGAGGTTTATGCACTCCAGTGTCCGATGCACAAGGCATCAACCAATGGCACACCAAAACCAAGCCGTAATCAGGTCAACATCTAGAAGATCAGTCCTTAAGGTCAAAAGGACACCTCGTAATCATAATCGTAATCTCCAAACTTCTAAAGCGCCACTCGAAAGCCAAGCGCAGGGCACCAGCTTAGCCAAGCGCAGGGCACCAGCGAGCACCAGGGACACCTATGATGGACAAGCAATTTGGTTGTAAACAAAATGACAAGAGCCCGAGCAGAATGAACAGAATACCAAGAAATAATTTGAGAGGAGGATTTTAATAGTTAAATGCGGAAGAGAGGTGAATGGTAACACTCCGGCACAAAGAGCAGAAGATCAGCATGGACGCTGGATCGATTGCCGCTACCATTCCAAAGGTCCACGCAACCTTCCATTCGCAAGGTGGTATTGCTAAAATGAGCAGTAGGACAGATGGGCGCCTTGCATGGCTGCCATACAGTTAAATTTGACTCCTGTAATAACTTGTAATCATCTGTTCATACTATGACTTATAATCATGCTGCAGTGTGTCAGTTTGAATTAATAATAAACACGAATATATATCTACATGTATGTATGTAGTCTAGGTCGTCCAGCAACCAAAAAGCTCATTGACCAAGAATAGCACTAGTTTATTTGCCTCTTTTCATCCAGTTTATGAAAGCTGCTTCGTGAAAACAGGTGTAACACAGCAAAGCAAAGGGATCTGTGACCAGGTATGGATTAAGACCATGGCATGTAGCTCTTAAAATTTTTAACAAAGTTGATGGAAGCAAGACCATTGATGTAGCTCTTTATTTACCGGAAAGTACAATATTATACTTGATGGGTTATACACAGGCAACCTACCACACAAACAAAGATATATTATGCCCAAATCTATGACACTGATTTCAAGTAGTGCATTCTATAGGAGAAATTTCAAGATAAGCTGCATACACTTAAATAACACCACATACCTTTGTGAAGTGAAATTGTAGTGGATCGTCAGTGGAAAGGGATACTAGGAGACCACGAGAGTGGAACTCAGAGAGTGGATTTCGATGGTAGTTCAGAAAGAGTGAGTTATTGCTTAGTGGAGACATGGCAATCCCGATCTGTGTCAGGTAGTAGAGGTACTGGAGAACGGGTGACTACACAAAACAATATTTCATTTTTTGAGATGTCTCTCTTCCTTATTCTAAAGCTATATATATAGTTATTTTTTACTAATACATAATTTCAACTCCCTCACAACATGCACTATCCAATAATAAGGTAACAATTAGGGAATGCAAACCCGGGGTCTTTTTTCGAAACCCGGGTTTCGGGTTTGACCGCCGTGAAAACCCGGGTAACCCGGGTTTGGACGGGTTAACAAATTTTACATTATAAATATTATTACTGCACTATTTCTACAAGTCCAACGTTCTCCAACAGTGAAGAATTTTGCATAAAAAAAAAACTTTAGGATAATCGCGATATTTTTTTTATATAAGCAGTGATTTTCAATAACAAATGTTCCGAACTGAACAATTCCAGAACGGTCGGTTATGGAAGACATTGCCAGGGTTTCGAAGGCCTAAACCTGAGCCTCTAATTTTATGGTTCGGGGCCGCTATTCCGGGGGGCGCTATTACGGGGTCCACTATTCCGGGGTCCGCTATTCCGGGGGTCCACTATTCCGGGGTCCGCTATTCCCGGGGTCCGCTATTCCGGACTAATGAAGACAAATATATATGTATATAATTATGTACAATTGTACATTATATATGTATATATATGCATGCATACGTATATGTTTGTATATATGTATATATATACATGTACATATGTTAGCCTATATATATGGATATAGGTACATATATATATGTGATATATATATATATGATTATGTGTGTAGATGTGAATATATATATATATGTATATGTAATGTATGTATATACACATATGTATGTATCTATAATTATGTATATATGTCTGTGTATACTATACATGTATATAGATGTATGTGTATATGTACACTGTACATGTATATGTATATATATGTATTTACGTATATATATCGACTCATATATATTTGTGTATATATATTTATATGTACATATATGTATATGTATATGTGTATAAGTATGTATAGGTATGTTTATGTATGTATATGTATATATACATATATATGTTTGTGTGTGTATATATGTATATATATATATATATGTATTCATGTATGTATACATGTATTTATGTATTTATGCATATTTAAATACATAAATATATACATATTTATAGCTAGATACATATACATGCATATACATACATAATGTGTATATATATATACATGCACAAACATAATTTATGTATATACATACATATATGTATACTTACACATACCTATAGGCCTACATACATATATATACATATATATACATGTACATAAACACATACATCTATATACATGTATAGTATACACATAAATATATACATATAGATACATACATTTATGTATATACATACATATATATATATATATTCACATCTGCGCACATAATTATATATATCATATATATATAGTTATATTCATATATATATGACATATGTACATGTATATAGATATAAGTACATATGTATACAAACATGCTTATATATACATATAATGTACATATACATAATTATATATATATGTACATATACATATATGTTTTTAGCATGACACTTTCGGACTATCGAACCTTCGGATTATCGAACCTTCGGATTATCGAACCTTCGGATTATCGAACCTTCGGACTATCGAACCTTCGGACTATCGACCTGTTCCCGTGTGAATATGTATATATATGTATATACATGTATGTAAGTATCTATATTTATATATGTATGTATGTATATGTATATAGATGTATGTGTATATGTACATGTATATGTATATACGTATATATATGTACTTATGTAAATACATATGTGTGTGCATGTATACATGTTTGTGTACATATAGATGTCTATATGTATGTATAGTTATGTGTAAGCACATATATATATATATATAATGTATTATGTATATACTTGTATGTTTGTAGTTATACATATGTACAATTGTACATACATAAATATATATATACTGACATGTAAGTATATGTATATTCATGTATATATACAGGTATGTAGGTATTTAAACACATATTCATGCATAAATAATTATTTACTTACACATACCTATACATACATATATACACATATACATATATATGTATATCTACATATATATATACACACACACATATATTTACATAAGTACATTTATATATGTATTTACATATATATATACATTAGGGTGCATCAAGAAAAATATTTTTTTATATTTCGGTTGTCTATTATTTAATTGTTTTCCATTAGCTTATAGAAGCATTATGGTATGAAAGAAAATTTAATAAAAAAATATTTAGAGGTCCCCCAAGCCCTAACAAGTTTTATTGAATTAGACCACAGACTCGTCTGGGTACCGAGTTATTCGGATTGGGTCCTCCAATCTGTGTTCATGATGCAACAATCTGGTATTCGGTTGCCCACCTGAAAGCAGGTTTTGAGATGCATGATGTACCACTGCAATCTAGCAGAACAAAGTGAGAGACCAGGATCTCTTAGGACGACGTCAAGATTTACAACAGCCAAGGAAGTATTGAAACAAGTTAAAACTTGTATTTGAAAGCCAACATACCTTCTGTAACAGACCGTGAGCATGCGAAAAACATTGTGAAACTCCTCGATGATAAGTTTGATAACAACTAACTTTGTTCAATTGATAAAAGTCTTTGAGAAACGCCAACCACGAAAAGCAAACTGGAAGAAAGGAAGTCTATGATAGCATCAACTTTTCAGCTCTGGCCACCAAATGTGGAGAGTTTGGTTAAGAATGCAAAGGATATGGCATTCCTCGAGTCAATGAAGGATGACAGAGCTGCCAGGATTGGTGCATTTGACAAGACACTGGCCACGAAAGTTTCCAGGCGTAATTGTCGAGGTGCCTCGGAATTTCAGTGTCTTAACCGGGCACATCATGAGATCGAAACATCAACTGCACCAGTGTCGTCTGAAGTTATAACTGACGAGAGTGACACTGACAAACCAGGGGAATCTGCTTGTTTCGGAAGATGATCTGGAATTTGAAGCTGCATAAAAAAATCCACTAAAGCTAACACAACCATACCACCAAATGTGCTAAGCCGACCAAACCTCGTGTCACTTGCAATTTCACTGAAAATGACACCAACACAGCAAGCGGCATTCAGATGCCGAGTCTGGAGGTGATGTATCCTTGGTTGCTGCTTCTTATACGACTGCAGATCGCTCTCGACGCCAGGTAGTGGGTGAAATAGTGTCAAAGATTCAAGACGACTGCATGGGTACCACCAAAACTGTACACTGCATTGGGATGGAAAGATGACATCCACTCTTACAAATCACCATGTTACTGAAGGACGCTTGACTGTAATTATGGGTGAGGCAATACAGTTAAAGTTGCTGTGAGTACCAAGTTACTTCAAGGCTACGGACCATGTGGAAAAATCATTGCAGAACTAACAATGAAGCTCATGACAAGATGGCATTGTAGCGATACCATTGTGAACATGACATTTGACACAACAAGCTCAAATACTTGCCACCTTACTGCAGCTTGTATTTCCATATAAGATAAGTTGCAGCGTGCAACTCTGGTCAGGCTGTCATCATCATATTGGTGAAGTTCGTCTATCTCAAGTGTTCACAGATCTGAAGATCGAAGCATCAAAGTCACCAGATGTCAAATTGTTCACAAGGCTTCAAAGTAATTGGGATTTCATACCACACAATTTCTCTCAGGTTCTTCAATTTTGTCCAGCTGATCATGACATGCAGGCCAAAGAGCTCCAGGCGACAATGAAGACTGATGTCATCGCCTTAGCTAATGAGCAGTTTGAATATCTATGTGACGATTATCTCGAGTTTACTGAGCTACAGTATCACTTGTTTACTTACCTGCTTCTAAAGGTGAAGTGACCTTCACCTTGAGAAGCAGATAAGTGACCTTAGAAGACCTAGTGCTCTACATGTATAAGGCAAGGTGGATGGCTAAGTTGATCTATAGCCGTAAAATTGCTCATTGTGAGTCACAAATCGCAGAGCTGCTGCCATGCATAGTTTGCAAAGGCCCAAAATACATGCATTTACAACCTTCATTACTCATGTAATTTTTTTGAAATTAATTAAAAACATCGGAACAACATTGAATTTGATATTTAACATTGCTAGAGTCATAGTGTTACTAAATTTAAGCGATTACATGTGATTTCATATAAATGATTCTGTGGTTTAGTCTAAATTGCGTATTAGGGATTATTCGGTTAAATGTTTGCCACTGGGGGGACCTCTAAATGAAGGTAGATTTTAAAAATCTTTTGTCTAATCCAATGGTAGTCATAGTGGAACAGAATGTACATACAGACAGCTCTATATAGACACTTCAAATTTTTGCCATGCAGTTGTGATGCACCCTAATATACATGTACATATACATATACATACATATATACATACATATATACATATATATAGGCTACATACATATGTATATATATTACATATATAAATATATATGTACATATATACATGTATATATATGTATATATACATATGCACACATATATCTATATATATATACACTAATATCCAAATATATAACATGTATATAGATATAAAAACAGTTGTATATATAAACATATAAACATATACTAACATATATATACATGCATATATATACATATAATGTACAATTGTACCTAATTATATACATATATATTTGTCTTCATTAGTCCGGAATAGCGGACCCCGGAATAGCGGACCCCGGAATAGCGGACCCCGGAATAGTGGACCCCGGAATAGCGGACCCCGGAATAGTGGACCCCGTAATAGCGGCCCCGAATCGCGGGCCGGTACCAATTTTATAGCATCTTGAATACCAATAAAAACTGAAAACGCTGAAATTAAATTAAATTAACTAAATAATTTTTTTATTAAAAATATAAGTAAATTAAATTATTTTAGCAGCTTGAAAAAATTCACGGAATGCCGTTCCGGAGCGTTCTGTCTGAAAGAAACATTGCATAGGCCTATAAAAATAATTGTCAAATGACAGCTTAATCGTCTACATCTCAGCTTTAGGCCATTCCAGTGCCTGCCCATTTGCTTTCAGAAGATAATTTAGTCATCGTTACTCTGCAACCCAATAAGCTACTTCAGCTTTATCAGTGAGCATGCGTAGCCATTTTACTTTTACTTCCGGTGATAGTTCACCTTTCATAAACAAACTGAATGTTGCCGGTAGCGAAGTTGCTATGATCTACTTTGACGCAAATATTAGAAGGTATTTGATTGCCACGAGTTCATGTTTAACTCGATGAAGTTGTCTTGTGGCATCTTCCTGTTATAAATTTCTTCAAATCATCTACATTCCATCGATTAAAGTCGTCCACTTTGAACGATTCGCCATGTTTCGCTTTGTTTATGAACGGGGAACATAGACATCTTACATTTAATATATGATGTCTATGGCGGGGAACTATCACTTTTCCCGTCATGCCTTGCGGGAAAAATAAAGCTGAAATAGCTTATTTGGCAGAGCCAGAACTTACTAAAGTAGATGCTGCTTTGGAGACATATCGCTGCCTGTGATTGTGCTTGGACTAAGAGGCCTACCGTCATTGGCTTCGTCAGAACGATAAGGGTCACCAACGTCCTTGTGCTTCAGCACTTATGCTTGGACACGAGATGAATAGCCTATGCATATTTCTTGTTGCACCGCTGGCAATTTTTGCTGCGAGTTACATAACTGACATTGAGCCGTCTGGCCCTCAGAATCTTGAACGAAATGATCCCAAACACCACCCTTTACATTTGCTGATTTAGACATTGTTTGGATTTGTGTCTGAAATCACTAAATTAAAATAAAAAACAGTTTACTGCTATTATTTACGAATTCGAAGCTACGACGCCGACGTGTCAAAACACTCAACATTAATCACTGGTCGTGTGAAATGGGAAGCCACACTCATATGAAGTCACCAATAAAGATATGGAATGAGCCGATAAATAAGTAGTTAGAAGTTGTATTACGCAAACCCGTTATCAACCACTATTATCGTTATATTTCCATTACTCTGCAATTGTGAGTTTCACACCGTGAAGGACGGCGAAAGTTACGATTTTCAAACCCGTCGAACCCGGGTTTCAATCGCGTTCAAACCCGGGTTTCGGGTTTGGAAAAAAGCCGGGTAACCCGGGTTACCCGGGTTCGGGTAACCCGGGTTTGCATTCCCTAGTAACAATTCATGGTATCAAGCAACTGTGTGTTAAAAAACTTGCTCAATGACCATCTCATAGTCTCAACAGAGGTTTTAATGTACAGATTACAAGGTAACCACTTAACCAGTTGGCCACTATTTATCACTGCTTTCTTTACCATTTTTATTTACCAGTCCCCTATTTACTAAAATTAGAACAGTTAGGCCATGCTACAATATGTTATTTCCTATTGTCATAAACTCATAGCCATCACAAAAACTGAGTATGAGAAGGTACTGTAACCCCATTCCTCAGTTATGCTTAAAGGCGGATTCCCACCTTTTCTCTGCTATTCTGGTGGATAAAGGACATGTGCTACATGCCTTGCTTCCTCTGCTAAAACTTCCGTTTAATCTCTCCGCCCCAGGGCCCATTCCTCCCACTGATAGTCTGATGCGAAAAACCTACATCACTAGGATGATATATAAGACTTGAATAAGATAGACTGGCTAATTTAGATTATTGCAACTACTATGTGTGTACACCAAAATGCGGTTAGCAATTGGTTTATTAAAGGATATCCTTACTTACTTTATTAAGTAACTCCAATTACCAGTATCATGTTAATCTAATTATTGTCTAAATGTCAGCTACCTTTCGAAGAGTGAGGCCATGCGAGACGTTCTCACTGGTCATAAATCCGGTTATCAGATGGTGAACAGGCCCGGCCTCGCCACAGTGTGGCCGAAAGACGAACGTGTTGAAGCCTCGCTCGCTGTATAAAGTAAAGTAAAGAATTTAATCACAAGAACATAACAAGATATCAATGAAAAGGCTAAGAAAAAATAAACTGAAACACAAAAGGGAAAATTGCTGATAGATGCAGTTAAAAAATCAGTAATTACCCGATGTCATACATAACCCATACTCAGTAGTTTGCTCTTGAAGTGGAGTTAAACAGAAGTCCAGATACCATTAAAAGAAATTACCATCATATTCTGTTTGGATAGATAGAAGAAAGAAGCAAAACAAACCTTCTGAGATGATTAAGCATTACTAAGTTGGCGAACGTATAGTAGCAGTAGTAGGAGTAGGGCGGATTGTCCTCTCCCATCCAATTCTCTGGAGTGGGCGAATCTTTATCCATGATAGAACTTTCGGCCTTTGATTCGTCGTCCACCGAGTCAAAACCAGATATCTAAAGAGAACACAGCTTGAATGACTCAACTTCATTAAGAACCAACTGCAGTCCAACTCATAGTTGGCTTTTATGAACGGTCTTCCTTCTATCAACTTTAGTGCACAGAGGTGACATCATGAAACTGAAGTTTCACTGAGGTGTAAATTTGATCATCTTAGTTTAACAACTACACAGCCTTTCCTTATGGGTTACACAGCTTGTCAAAACAAAATATTTCGCTAGAAACACCTGGATTCAAATTCTGAATTCAGTAATTAAAAGCTGATGTGTTTCCAAGGGCACCATGAACATTGAACACATTAAGAAAACGAAGTTAAAGCGCTGTCGCTATATAAGTCACCATTTACAATAGGTGTGCCAAAATTCAGATGCTGCTAACACAAAACTCATAACACAGCACTTGTGAATAAGCTGGTGTCCTGTGCCTGGTTTTCGAGTGATGCTTGAGAAGTTTGGAGTTTATGATTATGAACTCCTGCAAGCGGTCAACCGGAACTCACAACATGTGCTCAGAGGCCTCTTTCCTCCGACCCTAGGCAGGCCATATGCTCTGCGCTCTAGGCCTCATGAATATGAACTACCTAAAAAAGATGACCACAATTTCATCTCTAGGGTTCTGTATCAGACCATTCGGGCTGTATAGCATTAACTCTTAATTTAACTACAGGCATGAACAGATAGTCTTAATTTAATTACTTTTCATTATTTCATGTACACAAGTTGTGGTATGTCAACTTAGTATCTTAATAAACGAAATCTACTACTACGACTACAATTATGAACAAATTTTATACCAAGCTCAGCATGTCAACTGACACTTCTTAACAACATATTACATGCATAAGAGAAAGTGCTTGATAACAGAAGCATAGCCAGGAAACAATTTCGGGGGGTTTCCAATGGACATGGTCGCAGAGTACTTTGAGATAAGTTTTGAAAGGGTCAAGTTTTTCTGTATTTCGTATATAAACATATTTTCGGCAATTTATTTCAGACGGGTTTGAACCCATAAAACTCACTAAATACGCCCATGCTTGATGACAAAGCTGGCTATATGCGTTTTGATAATTATGCTATGTACATGTATATACTAACAAAATATGTACTAACTTCTGCTCTAAGTGAGCCTGCATACAACGATAAAAAAACAAGTATGAGAAAATTTACTCTGCAAATCAAATTATATCAAAACAGAGTTACATTATAACCTCACTACTCCTGATCAGCTGCAGATAGAAAAGTAATGAAAACGCACATGTACGACATCATACCACAAAGGAAGGGATTGGATCACAGGCTCAAAGTATCCAGTATGTAAGGAATTACATTTGTACCTGGCTGTACAGTATTGCATTGTATTTGATCGTTTGTCCATACTCAAGTGGTGCTGCATTATGCTGGGAGAGGCCATTCTGAACATAGCATGTACAGTTGTACACAAATGGCAACCTCAGTGAAACTGGTCCCATGGTTGGCAGACTAAAATGCATTCCTAGATGCCGTCAGTACTGAGAAGACATAGGCAGGTCCAGGTATACTGGAACGATCTAAGAATGGATCAGGCTGAGAAGTATCTGCGTGAATATTAGGATACTAGAATAAACAATGGGAAAAACATAGGTCAGCGCTTGCCTGCGAAAGGAAAATGTGAAGATTGGGATGCGATTCTGGGTTGGCGGTAACTTCAAAGAGCGGCAAAAACAGATTTTCCAACAGCTGCTGAAAGTTTGTCACCAGTCCGTTGAGCTTGTACACATCACTAAAAATATTGAAACTCTATGTATTACAAAAGAAATTTTTCTTTTTAAGTTTATAAATTGGTTTCTCATATATATATAGAGGCGACTACATTTAATAAATAATTTAAGGGTATTAGTTATAACTAATATATATATATATATATATATATAGTATTTCAAGTAAGAGAATCAGGTGACATAGCAATATTTAGTCATCCTCTCACTTGGTTCATATGTTACCAGGACTACCATACTCAGTCCTTTTCTATGAAATAATTTGACTTCTGTGTCCATTGTCAGAAACTGCAGTGTTTCACAAGGTTCTGCAACAATAGGCTCACAACTATTTACACTGTACACCACTCCACTCATTGATTAACTAGTACTTGCTGGCTTGGATGTTTGTGATATCCAGTTCTGGATGGCTAGCAACATACTTCGGCTGAATCCTTTCAAGACTGAATTTCTTCTGTTACGCTCAAGTCAAGAATTCTACAAATCTGATTCGCTCAAGTCAGTAGTTAAATGCTCATTGATTGCTCTAGGTGTGCATGCAGTTTGAGGATAATTTTACTCTGCGACATCACTTTCCAACCATGTTCAGACCATACACAAATCAGTCCACTTTTACAAGCAGTATCTCTGATATTGCATGCCTCAAGCTCCTTGTTTCACTAACAAATGCCCTAGTTTTCAGCCTTCTGGGTTACTCTAACTCACTTCACTTTACCAGCACTAAGAGTGATTTACATAAACTACAACTATGAAAAAAGTACAGCAGTGAAAAAGATGTAAGGGCAATAAGTTAACAGATGAAAATGAGATACGAGACAGATGGAAATAATACAGAGCAGAAGATCAGCACGGGTGGGATCACTTCCTGCTATCCTCCCATGCTTGCATGCTATATGAGCTACATGATAAAAGCAATAGAGCAACAGATTTAGAAATGGATGAAAACACCGAGGAACCTGAAGATCCCAAAGAGATGGGGCCATGCCTGTTGAGAGAGGAGGTTGAAAAGGCAACAGCAGAATTATAGAACGGCAAGTCTGAAGGCAGAGATGATATACCACACGAGTCGACTTTTGGGAAGGTAGCAGGAAGCGATCCCGTATCCGTGCTGATCTTCTGCTCTTCATGCCAGTGTGTTACCATTACCCTAAACCCCTCCCCACATTATGCATATGATAACCATGCTACAGAATAAATTAGATCAGATTAGATTGTCCAATGGACCTGAACTCAACTGAAAAATCCCTGAACATCAGAATCCCACCTCCAACAACAGGTAATAAACTTACAGGCAAGAATTATAGAACGGCAAGTATTCTAGGCAGAGATGATATATTATTATTAGTCGACTTATTAGGGTAGCAGGAAGTATTATCCCGCATCCGTGCTGATCTTCTGCTCTTCATGCCAGTGTGTTACCATTACCCTAAACCCCTCCCCACATTATGCATATGATAACCATGCTACAGAACAAATTAGATTAGATTAGAATGTCCAATGGACCTCTTAACTCAACTGAAAACTCCCTGAACATCATAATACCACCTCCAACAACTGCATCCTACCAATACCAAAAGATAACAAGACGGACTTACTAGAGACGAGGTATCTGAATGAGCCATCGCACATTCTTAGAGTGGACATGATTCGTTGTGGCCCATGTGGCCAGTTTGTCCCATTCGTCAACCGATCGACCATATATGGACAGACGATATTCCGCATTCTGGTACTTGCTTTCTTCAAGGTCATCAAGAACTTCCTACATACAGCAGAAATTTCCGGTAAGGAGAGTACTCTAACTTATTCAGGTTATAACACTTTTGCTTGCATGTTTCTGTGAACAGTTCACATTAGATGTGCTTGCTTAAAAGCAGCAGCTATACTCACTACTTAATAGTTGAATTAGCCTACATTGTCAACAGTGGCAAAAACATTTAACTTTTTTACATGCAGTTTGCTTTAACTTGGTAATGAAGAGGTAATTTCATAATCACACACCACAGAAGATTTGAACAGCACACCAATTGCAGCTGTGACCACCCAAGCCATGCCATTTCTTCATTCCATAGCTGTAATTTCCTCAAGCCATGCCTGCAATTTCTTCATGCCATGCCTGCCATTTCTTCATGCTATGCCTGCAATTTCTTCATGCTATGCCTGCAATTTCTTCATGCCACTAACTAAGACTGGTGGTTGGCCATTACAGGTCACTGGACTGTGTGTGGGTCATAAATCCTAAGTTATTAGGCCTATTCATTCTATGTCACAGCAGCACAGTAGATGTCAGTTACAGTTACAGTTGGCAAGAGCTAGCAGTCTAAGGTCTATCATCATTAACAATCTCTCAGCTAGTTATTATTAATATATGAAGATTTATAAAATGTAAGTTAATATAACTAATACACTGCAAAGGACTAAGAAATAATCAAACAAGTTCTAAAATAAAACCAGAATGATAATGAATACTACAGCAAGAACCTTGAGGATAGCTGCAAAGTATTTTCCTCCCATGTAGTTGTCGGTTTTGATGAAGATCTCACGGAGACGGCTCTGACCCACTGGATTGTACTTGGCATTGAATTTATCGAACCGGTGAAAAGTGTTTCTGTCCTAGGAAACACAAAAGCACTCGTAAATATAAACGTACACGTTTTTCTATATCAACTGTATGGCCTCAATCCAACTAATTTTTCAATGAATTGGTGAGTGACCCTTTACCACAGTTGCCGATTTGGGTGACACACCATTTATGTATGAACTGTGCTAGCCCATGTTTTACATCTCTGAAATACGCTACCATCGATATGCAAAGTGGCATCCTCACGCACATAAAATTATGCGCTTAGATGTGGACTCCAACCAATGCAGTTAACCAGAACTGTAGCTACTATTCCTGCATGTCTACTGTTATCACTATGCGGACCAGGAACTGAAACTTCTCAGTTGAAGCACAACCACACAACGTCTTGTATATTTCCTGGAACTTACAATGGCTTGTATTTCAACTTATTCTCAGTCTAGCTTTAACATGTCTGAAAGCCAAACTGAAAGCCATAACAGCACTTTGAGAGGAGCTTTATGAATTTCAGGTTCCATTACATCGCATGTACAGCCAAAACATATGTAATAAGCAATCCAGCATTGAAGATTCAGAAGAAATCAACCTTACAAAGTGCACCAACTTGGAATGTTGTGTAATATTGCTAAAGTAAGGCAATAGCAGTCAAAGTCTTACGTAGTTATACTTGTATTCTAAGTTTTTTTAATATTTGTTTATTTATTCAAACTGACAAGCACATGGTAAGATAATTACCTGATATAGTAGTAACAGATAATAGCAAGTTTAACAGAAGTCGAATTTAACAGTATAGCAGCTTGCTAGGTGCCCATCTATCCTACAGCTCAATTTACAGTCACCCCAAGGGAGTTGAAGGCCGAGTCAACCTTATGGGGCTAGCGGGTATCGAACCCGCATCCTTCTGATCTTCATGCCAACGTGTAACCATTCAACCATCTCCTCACCCTACATCATCATGAAAGAAAAGTTTCAATACATAAATTGGTAAAAATAATAAATAGTAAATAAATTAGCTCACCGCATGAACATCTAGCATGTCTACACTCAGATCATATGCCGTCAGATTCAATGACTGGAATACCTGCAAACAATAGAAAGACATTAAAACTCTTCTTGATTCTACGATCAAGAAGTAGGTCATCTGTCCAAATCACAGGATATTCATCTAAAGGAAGAACAAACTAGAAGAAAACTTTTATTCTAATTTCTTTAGAGTAAAAGCAAACAAAGTCAACAGCAGGTATAACATTGTCATGCAAAGTCTGCACCATACTTTTAAAGCAAACTAAAGTTGGGTAACTGCTTATTTGTAACACACCATCAAAAACCTCATGTAAGAGTGATACATGTATATTGATATTGTATTGCATTGTAACTGTAAATATATATAGTGCCACTCACAGTGCTACACCAATCAGAGTCACTCCCACTGCAAGAGACCCCAAGAAAATAAGGGTCTTTAAGCAATGAAAGGAAGTAGAGAGGCCCCCAGCTTGAAGCAATGAGCGAGTCATGGGAGGAAGTTGGTTAAACAGAGTGGGGCCAATAAAAGGAAAAGCATGAGATTTTGATATAGATTTACATCAATGACTAAGGTGAAATACACCTCATACTGGCATTATAGACTCCAAAATGTTTGGTTTCACAATGGAACGAGTGGCATTGGCAGACACCTTGAAACATACACATCGCTCCAAGTCGTCATCCACAAACACTTGAAGCTGTTGCATTATCACCTTTGTATAAAGCATGTGGAACACCACAAGACAGCTGTTGAACCACAAGAAGGGTTCCAATTTCCCATGTATACATGGCTATCAGTGATAGCCTATCACATCTGAGATCTAGCCCAGAGCTTCCCAAACTTTTCAGTTTCATGCACTGGCAGGAATTAACTTTCAGTGTCACACACGGCAGGAATTTTCCCACTATAGGAGGAACAGTGACAAATTTATTAATTAGTTCTCTTTTACGTTTTCGATCACCTAAATTCCTCAAATATATATTAAATTGATTTAAATGCACGTTTAGCCAATTCTGTAACTCTATTTCCCTTTAAATGCTAGCCTTATAAGTGTTTTTTGTTATAACTGTTAAAAATATAATAGCCATTTCTTGATTCCGAGACAATTTCACCAGTTTCTTGACTCACTTTGCAGACATGCAACCGAGGGCTCGCAGACCGGCACTGGTCCACGGACCACCACTTTGGAAGCACTGATCTAGCCAAAAGCTTCCTAAAATCTAGGACCACAGTTCCAATGACTATTACCACCGCTTCTGAGTAGGCATCCTTGAAGGGGCGCTATATAAATTCCCTGTAACAACAAGACGTATATATTTATGAACTAACTCGTGACTAACCTACTAAACCTACAATCAGACTACTTCATGTCATCGTACCTCTGTTAGCGTCATCTCTTTCCCATCAGGCGTCGTACAGACGATATCATTGGCTTTAGTCTTCATCGTTTTCTTAATGAATCGTAAGAGATGCTTTTGATTCATGCAGGACGACGCATGAACGTGAGTGTCCACCTATAACACAAGTTGAGATTGGGTATCACTGTGAGTAGCGCTTTATAAATTTATAAATACAAAAATACAATACAAAAGTTCTAAAACTGTATTTCTATGATTGTCATCAGATATTTACACAGTGCCTATTGAGCCACTTAGATCCAGATGTTAGCCATGAAGCAGAATGCTGAAAAGAAATCTGATTGGTCACATCTCAATTTTTACACCACTCAAACCATTTACTGGTCAGTAGTTTAAAGACACATCTGTATCTCTGAAAAGAAATCTGATTAGTCAGGTCTCACTACTTTGACATGCAACATACAAAACAGGCTTTTTGCTGTATTCTTTTCTTAGACTCCAGTTTTCCAATGGCTGTAGACCATTATATTCAATTATGATATTGCATTTTCAGGTCAGAAGCACATCTGAGAACTTCCCTTATCGGTTGAAGAGGTACTGTATACTTTTCATTTATTAATTCAAACTGACAAGTATGCAGTAAGATTACATGATATAGTACGTAGTAACAGAAGATAACAAGTTTAACAGGAGTTGAATTAAACTGTATCGCAGCCTGCAAGGCTGTCCTACAGTTCATTTTACAGTCACCCCAAGGTGTGGAAGGCTGAGTCAATCTTATGTGGCTAGCGGGTATCAAGACCCCGTCATCCTGATCTTCATGCTAGCTACCATTCAATAACAAGAACAAATTTCAACAAAATGAAAAACAGAAGTCCACTTTTGTTTCATGAAATTGGCTCTACCATCTTTGTCTTGGGCACCAGTTGTACCTGCTGTGTATTGTTATGGAAGGCTCTGCAAAATAAAACACTGGAAACTGATGTTAAACTGATGCAATAGCAAACAGTCATGTCATACGGCTCACCTTTCTGACGTTGTAAAAGTCGCGATGGGCCACGTCCTTCTGGCTCGCTGATTCACGAAGGTCATTAAGCAAGGTGTGCAGCTGATACTTTGACAGAAGGTAACTCAGTCGCCGGAAGCTGAACGATTTCCTGCATGGAAAAACACAACACTCAGACATTTCAACGAATCCAGCATATCATAATATAACTGTGCATTTAAAGTCCTGTTTGCTACACAGGTGATATGAAAAAACTATCAATCAATTTAGTCTATTCTTAACATCAAGCTGACAGGTCGCAACTTGTAACAGGTAGCAAAAATTGTCTCAGCTCAAACAGTTAGTTAAAACCAAATGTACAAATTATAACCAGACCATAGTTCTGGTCTCACAGGCTTGTAAGATCATCCTCAAGATCTTACTGGAAAGGAACAGAATGAAGACAGGATCTGAGGTGGCAGATGATCAAGCTGGATTTTGTAAAGGCAGAGGAATGTGAGACCAAGTCAGGAATTTCAGATTTTTCAGGCAGAAGACTAGGAGCTGCATTCTAAAATACCTGAGTTACTCCAATGATAACGTAAAGCATGCTCCAGTTAATCTCTTGTTAACCTAAATTGTGTCTCACAGATACTTCCCTGAGTCAAAACAATGTTACATCCACTCTCTTAACTACATAAAGTGAGCTACTCAATGCAAGTTACAACTTACTACAAAGTACACAAAAGTATTTCAATGCCTGCATAAGAAGATCAGTCCTCTAAGCTATCCATGAGGCAGCCATGGGTATGAAGTGTTAGCGACTTCAATTTCTTAGCCTCGGCATATGAGGGTGGTTGGCCAGTCCTCTCCCTCGCCGTCTCATCTTCCCACTGACAGTGTACAGTCAGTGTACTCATCATAGCCAAGTTGGCTAGGGGTGCAGGTGGAGCAGAAATCTCAAACCAAATTTCTACCCAGGTGGGCATTTGAACCTCCGACCTCTCGATTGACAGTCCAGCACACTAACCACTACGCTATAGAGCCTGCATAATGCACATTACAATTACTAAAATGGCTAAGTAAAGCAAAACCAACCACTTTCATGGCTAATTAAGAGTGTCATCAGTGTTTACATGGCTAACACGTGACCAGGTAAATATTAAATTTAGAATAAACAAATAAATAAGAAATGCATTTGCTCACATTATCAAATTTCATTTGCCATATGCTACACTAGAACAATGCCTTTGAGAGGTACTTAAAACACACTACAGTAAGTGTCCTGATATTGTACATAATTGCACACAACAGAGAAAAATAAAAAATTCTTAATCCAATTATAGCAAGCTGAGCAAAACTAGTTAATCAAAACATATTCAACTCACACAGGACCATCACTGATGAGATTTAAGAGGACGTTCTGATCAGATAGAAAAGTCGAAAGGTCCGGATACGGCCACTCGATGGGCTCTCCCTTTTCCAGGCTAGTCGTATCACTGTAGACTTGCATCATTCCACCATTCATCTGGAACTGGTATTCAGTCTTCCCTGGGATTTCCATGTTAAAAGGATTTTCATCAGTGGCCTGCATCGATGATGGATTGTCTGTAAGCCAACAGAATCATTATTACCCTGACTCCATTATTTGCAATGTTAGCAAGGCTGTTAATGTCACAAATTGTAGGCCAATTGCAATCACTTGTTATCACTGATAGTCTGATACATCTCTTAATATTGAACCCTGTGTTCCAATACTATAATTAACTTCTTGGTAATTCATGCATATTGGAAATGTGGTTCAGCTTATATAATTGATACTTGCTAGGGGAGGGGTTTAGGTGAATGGTAATGCTCCAGCACAAAGAGCAGGAGATCAGCATGGACCTGGGATCGATTCCTGCTACCCTCCCAAACGTCGGCTCAGCCTTTCATTCGCCAAGTGGCGTTGGTAAAATGAACTGTACGACGTGATGCGCGTCTTACATGGCTGCCGTATACAGCTAAATTCGACTCCTGTAATAATTTGTAATCATCCATTCATACTATGACTTGTAATCATGCAGCATTGTGTCATTTGAATAATAAACACATGTTATGTTATGTTACGATACTTTTCCCACTAAGTTTAGTATCTGATAGAAGGCGACAATTGGTGGTGACTCAGTAATCGGTAGGCTATATTACTATGGCAATTCTCAATCTTTTCTACACCTGTCTAAATTCTGTGCATTTGGGCCGGGGAGATGGTTGAATGGTAACACACTGGCATGAAAATCAGAAGAACGTGGATTTGATACCACCTAGCCCCACAAGGTTGACTCAGCCTTTAACTCCCTAAACGAGCAGTAGGACAGATGATCGCCTTGCAGGCTGCCATAGTAATATTCGACTCCTGTTAAACTTGTCATCATGCGTTACTACTATATCATGTATTCTTACTGCGCACTGGACAGTTTGAATTAATAAACGATTATTATTATTATTAACTAGTATTACTATTGAAAATATTTCAGCTGAAGACCTTTCTTTAATCCACTTGTATATAACTGTGTAGCCACAATCCCTCCTTTAAATTCATACAGCCAGTTCTTGCTACTGCTAGTATTTGTATAATTGTCACCATTGCTAATATCATTGGTTTTAATTTAAATTTGCGACTTGCAACTTAACACCATAGTACACTGCTATCATTTAGTATTACTAACACCTTTCTCAGCAATTAAACAGGTGTATCGCATATATGAATTATGAATATTTTAATCATGCAACTTAACGCCACAGACTATTAAAACAATTTGCAAACTAAAGGACTAGGGAACCAATTATAATATCAGTTCAGAACTTAGAAAGTCAAGTTAAAAGTTAGAGGACATACCAAACGTCTTGCAAGCTAGTTTTTGGGACTCTGCAAGCAGAGTGATTCCATCCTCAATCGAAACAGAGCCTGATTCAGCGAGACGTTCAAGAAAACGTGACATGGTCTTAGGAAACGTCTGCCTCGACATCACCATGTACTTCTGGCGAATCTTGAGCGCCTGGACCACTGCCTCAGAAGCCAAGCGGAGGTCCTCGGTTGAAACCTAGAGGAAGAGCAGTCCAAAGTCACTGGATACTCTCATACTGAGTCTTCTATAGCAGGATTATGTTGTTTAGTACATTAGGTATGGTAATTGGCAACTTGGTGCCAAGACTACAATGTTTGGTTGTTCATAAAGTGAAGCTAACAATACTGATTCTGGTTAGTTTGTTACTGTTTATATAGTACCACTCGATCTAGGCAAACTCAACCCTCCAATGTTTGGGTTAGTAAGCAATAGCAAAACAAGTTGGGAGATCCTGGTGTGGTGGGACTGCAGTTGCCATGTTTGTGCTGGGTTCAGAGATTCTTCAAATGGTTTGGGACTGAGCAGTTTCTATATAGATATACAAGCAATTGTGTTATCATTTACCTAAAGTTCCCCTCACCTTTAAGGGTAACTTTGCCCCTCACCTTTAAGGGGAACTTTACTAGTCAAGTACTTTCATCGAGGTAGTCCTATGATCCTGGGGCTCAAAAATTGTTTGACAAAAGTGCAGACATTGCTACCTCAATCAAGGAATACCAACAGCATGAGTTACAAAACTCAAGCAAGCTACTAGAAATTTCCCAGACAATGCATGCTGTTTCACCTTGGTTTGGCATTCCACCTCCTGATTTAGTATAGCATAGGGTTGCCTAAAAAAATTTGCAACTAAAATTTGCAACAGCATAACATTTAGAAAGTACTAACCCCGCTAGTTTCCTCCCCTCTCACTGTAACCCGCTGGAAGTCTGGGATCATCTTCGTGAAATAAAGGCCACTCCCATCGAAGACTTCCAAAGAAGGCTGCTTCCTAAAAAATACATCATCGCCTTGCATTGGAGTGTAACAAAGACAAGTCATTGAGTACAATAAGCTAATTTAGGTACTTCACATTAAGCTACTTACAAAAGTCAAAAAGGAACAGAAAAGCTATTAATGACTAGATTATCAGCTCCATGAGAAATATTGCATTTCATTTAAATCACCTGATGTTGTGACTTCTTATTACCATAATTTTATCATCACGATCAAGATCATCACCATTGACATTCATTCACTACAAATATAGCACCCTTTCAAGATTTCAACTCCCAGGCACTGCCTGTGCTAATCTAAATGATGTTAAAGTGTTGAATTCAATATGATCACACAATCAGTCGAAAACGAATACAGCTCGAACAACAGATTACTAAAAGAGTAACCCATGGCAAGGTCCTGAACACGTGAAGAGCCCAGCTAATGGATTCTCATCCAAAGCTGATGGTTGGCACGTTATTGGGACAACATATTCATAAAGCCTGCTGTTTTATCATCATGGCCATTGTAATTACAGCTTATGCCAACATGCCATATAATCTTTTTCAGGGAGAACTTACAATAGTTCTTCGCTAATCCTTAGACGGTCTGAAGCAACCGAATGAAATGGCAGGCTGCAAAAAAATAACAATCAAAAGTGAAACAATTTAAGGCATTCTAACCAATTTATAATGCAAAAAGCCTTTTTCCAGAATAGGACTCAAATGTTCAGTCAGAGATTCATGCACATCAAAATCATATTAAAGCAATATAGCAATGGAATTGTACCTACATAGTTATGTTTTTGATCTAGCAACGGTTGAACCAATCAAAGTGGTGGTATATAGGCCAACTCCATTGATCTAGCGAAGGTTGAACCAATCAAAGTGGTGGTATATAGGCCTTCTGTGATTGATCTGCTGACTCAGTGGAGTCATTCAAGGTTAAACAAAGGACTTGCCTGTTCACCATGGCAACCCTCAGTCAGGTTATTCTGACTGACATTGATCTAGTTCGTTTTTGTCAGGGTGCTTCTGGCTACATCCATCGATCTTCTCAGCTGCCGGTCCCAGGTGCTGAAACAGTTTCCCTTCTGTGATCCGTTCTGCTGACTCAGTTGAGTCGTTCAAGGTTAAACTAAAGACTTGCCTGTTCACTATGGCACCCCCTCAATCCGTTTATTCTGATTGACGTTTCAGTTCGTTTTGTAGGTGCCTCTGTTCACTTTCCTCTGCTCGACGTCATAGTTTTGCGTAAGATGCCCTTGCAGCGTCATGTCATGACTGTGTTACGGCGCCACAGAAATTGTCGTTCATCATCATCATCATCATCATAATCGTCGTCGTCATCATCATCATCATCATCATCATCATCATCATCATCAAATGTTCCTTAAGACATAATTATGTTGCTGAACTAGCAATGGCTGTTTAATCAAAGTGGTGGTATATATGTTAAACTACATTGCAAAATAACAAAACAAACAATATATGTAAAAATTTAAAGTTGAAAAAAGATAGCCAATTACCTGTTGAACAGCAGTCCTGAATAAGGTCCCATTTTCTTACTTTTCAATCCAATGAACACAACACACAAATATTCAGTTGATAACAGGTACGATAATCAAGCAGAGGTTAGATAAAATGAGTTAAATATTTGCAATCATACACCAAATATCATGCTTCTCTGAAATTTTAGGCATGCTCTACACTAAACCTAGTTAAAAGCAGTGTCTGATAACAGTAGAAAACAGTCATTCAATGGTTCCAGGGACTTGCTGTGCCATGGCGAAATGCATCCGATATAACCAGATGATAATACTAAGATTTAATGTTGAAGATCCTTTAACAAAGGGCACTACAAAACAATAGTCCAAGCCACATACAAAATTCAAAATGGTGTTGAGAAGTCTACATTTCCTCTCTCCATACATTCTGTGCCAATTTCCAATGTGAAAGAAAAGCAATTTACATACATTTCAAAGATTTCAAGTGCTCACATAAAACTGCTTCAATACTTTATTAATCTTCTGCTTTGAATTTATAAAACAACATGAATTATACAAGAAACTCCTTAAAATGAAATCTTTGGTAGCCAAATCAAGCATCATGATGAGAAGTGGTTACAGTAGTTTGGGTGAGCAGTGAAAACTGCAAAGAAGAGTTTTCTTGGAAAGCATGTGTTATCATGGTTCCATTGCATGGTGAGCAGTGGGAACACAAGCGACAATTTTTTGAGAGCAGTGGGAACACCATTCCCACAGTTCTCACACCACTTTAAACACTGATGAGGTTATTTTCCACTGTGGAAATAAATTTTAGATCCATGTCTCGATCACATTATATCATGATTTCTGTTATCACGAAGTGTATTATAATGAATCTCCAGTGCAATGTGTAAGCTGATTACTATCGTGAAATTCAAATTTTTTATCAGATTAAAGACTTGGAAGGACCTTATCAACATTAGAATACATGAACTCAAATTGCCATTTTGGTAAACCCTTTTCACTTGGTGACCCAAACTCTGGAATTCTCTTCAGTAAGTAATGTAATGCAACACATCAATATTTTGACACAGCATCCAAATTTATTCATGGAAACTTGAATGAATGAATGACTACGACAATTTCTACAGCACCATAACACAGCACATGCTGTTACAAGGGCGCTTTAACAAGTTCAACAATAAGTCAGAGATACGATTTTTTGACGTAATATGTCTTGAGCCTGGACTTGAATGAATCAGTAGTAGGTGCAGTGCATATTGAAGGTGGTATGTTATTCCAGCACTTGGGTCCAGCCATGGAAAAGGCACGACTACCACGTTCTTGATTTCCCTCCCTCCAGGCCTAAATAGCTGAACTGTCCTCATACAGCAATTCAACCCAAATGGGTGTCTCGACAACAATGTAATGTGTGAAATCATAATAAAGTGGTAACTCGTTGTTCACACTGATCTCTCTCAGCACCCTTGCAGTAGCCTGATGAGATGGTGTAATATTGCTTAGGACCAGCAGCCAAAACAACTGGGTTTGGAGCAATGCCCATGGATTGTTGGAGAGACACAAAGCTCTGAAACTGGGGAACAAGGAATTTGAAGGAAACCACCTTGTGTAGCAAAACATGACCTATGACCTGAAACTTGAAATCATAATTGCAAATCTCCCACATATAATAATTGATACCATCTGTAGCACTAGAGTCTAAACAATGCATGAATGAAAAGTTATCATAAAACTCATTTAATCTAATCTAATCTAATCTAATCTAATGACTTCTATAGAACTGTTATAATGCTCATGACATCAAGTGGTCAGAGAAACCAGAAGCCATAATTAAATTGAAATGTAATTGAACATTCATATAGCGTCCCTTCAAGATATCTACACAGAGGTGCTCTCTTCGCTGGCCTATATGATGCTAAATGTCATTATGAATATATTACACCAGTTAGCAAAACAATGTACAGTAAGCTGAGAGAGTCACCAGTGGCGGGCCCATGCACACATGAGGAACCAACCAACGGATTCCCGTCAACAGCTGAAGATTGCATGGATGTTTAGAAATGGTATATTGTAGGTATGAAGTTGAAAGAGATGTGTCTTAAGCTTAGACCTGAATAAATGACAGAACGAGCTGAACTGGGGAGCAAATTTCCTGGTTTTGGACCAGCCAGACAGCCCAATACTGTTCAAGTGTGGGGCACAGCAATAGCCACATAGTGTCCACTGAATAGGTGCAGTATCCACTGGTATGAATGGTCAGTAAGGAAATTAGACAGGTCGACCGGTTTAAGTGTAATACTTTGTGAAATACAAGGCAGATTTTGAAAAGGATTTTCCTCAATAGGCAGCCAATGTAATGAGTGCAAAATGGACACAGTATGATATTTATGGGTTCTTATTATCGCTCTTGCAAGAGAGTTTTGAACCATTTGTAGTTTGCACAGATTGCTCTCAGAAATGATTTACAGTGGTCAAGTCTGCTGAAAATCAATGCATTACCTAATGGGATTAAGACAGTGTAAGGTAAAAGAGACCTAATTTTATGAACATTCCATATGCGATATTGATCTGCACAATGCCCAGACATGGTTCAAATCAACATTGTTGGGTCAAAAATGTAGGGCACAACCCTGCTCATTTCTAAACAAATTCATCATGTCTGACAACTGGGCATGGTGGCTGAGCGGTTAATGCATTGCTTTTCAACTCCATGACTGGGTTCTATCCCAGGCCTATCATGTGAACTTGACATCAAATGCGATGTAAAACTGTGCAAAATCACGGAAACCTTCTACACCAATGCCTCCTTACTAATACACACACAGTGGGGAATAATCAGTCAATCAGATGTACATAATGGAGCATTTCTGAATGGCTCACCCTACTAGAGATGCTTTACAAATGCTTAAATACAACACAATACAAACTTTAATAGCAAAACTGTTAGGCTATTTTTTATTCTTTCAGTGAAGAAGAAGCTTTGGCAATTTGTCCTACTAACAGCTACAAATAGGGTCAAATATATGGGAATTGCACAATACCTGCAATCAAACAAGCAGCTGCATTCAAAGCAATTGTGGGGCGTGGTGGTGTAGGGGTATGTTCGGTGCCTTGCAGCCAGAGGGTTGCAGGTTCAAATCCACCTCAAGCCGTCCGCGTAGGACCTTGAGCAAGTCCTTTGCGCAAAATTGCTCTGCAATATAATTGCTTCTCCGCCGCTGAGGCATGTGGCACTTCTGAGCTTGGGGCAAACCTTAGTAAAAAGGGCGATATCAAAGATCAGTTGTATTGTATTGTATTGTAATTGCAGCTGTTCAACTTGAAACAGAGGAAGATCGGCATTTACAGTATTGCAGCAGACAAGTGCATGCACCTGGGTCCAAGTTTTGCTAATAAATTTGAACACTTACAGTTTGCGTTCCAGCTTTATCTTCTCTTCCTGCTCTTCTATTGGATACTGTGCTAATTCATAATTATTTGGGTCCAGCTTTTCATCTTGCAGATTTACAGCCAAAGACTGTATCGAAGGTGGCTTTGCAGCAACCGAGCTTTCTATGTTCTCATCTACATCCTCACGTTCGCCTACTAAAAGAAAAACTCTACTTCTTAAAAAAGACTAATTTAAAAACAAATCTTTAAAACAAAATTCCACCAGCAGGATTGCAATTCTGCCAAACATTGTCCATTACTTAATAATAATAATAATAATAATAATCTTTTCTTTATTGAAGCACCTGACAAACGCACTGCGCTGTACATTTACATGTTATGCAATTTAAATCTTAACTAGGCCTACTAACAGAACAGACAGCCTGCAATACAACGGCGCTAATAGCAGCCTACAAAGCATATCCACTCTCCTACGGGGCTCGAACTCGGTACCTCTCGCTCTCCATGCCAGCGTGTTATCCCATGCGCTATCGGGCCCCCCTTACTTACACTCAGTCTTGAACTCAAACACCACAAACTCTGACTTCACATCACATCCAAACTACTGCTACTTTCCGCAACGTTTTGTGCATGATCTCATACATACATACACCTCGTCATAACACTTCAAAATGACTACACTGCAAGCTAGGCAATTAGTCCTTTCTCTTTCAGCAAACGTATCCTTTCTCTTTCAGCAAACGTATCCGTTAGGATAAATCTTCAGCGGCAGAAGATTCCGCTGCACTAGACATACTTCCGTGGCGGAAAACCTTTGCACATGTGCAAACCTTCCACCACAAGTGCATTGTTCAAAAATGCTTGAAATGGCTGAATAATATTCTTAGGACAAACCTTTGATAGTTAGCAGTTCTTCCTATCAACTGGCTTTGTGAGGGTCTGTTAGAGTCAGGTTAGGCTTCACGAAAGTCGGTTAGGGTAAGGGTTACGAGGTAAAGTCGTAGTTAACGTTGCTAAATTATTCTAATGTCTTCAATGCCGTACTTGACGTTGGTAAGTAAAAAGTCTACCTATGTCCATGTTAACTATCATCAATCCACCTTCCATTTCATTAAGAAATTTTTTCATCAATCCAACTTCTATTTAATTTGAAAAAATTACTTTCATCAATCCAACTTCTATTTCATGAAAGAAATATTTTTCATCAATGGAACTTTTATTTAAGCAGAGATATATTCTCATGGATCCAGCTTCTAATTACGGAAACAATTATTTTCATCAATCCAGTTTCTATTGAATCCAAAACTTAATTTCATCCATCTAGATTCTATTTAAGGGGAAAATTATTTCGATCGATCCAACTTCAATTTGAACACAGGAACGTTTTCATCAATCCCACTTCCATTTAGGGAAACAATTTCTTTCATCAATCCAGCTTCCATTTTACAGTGACAACATCAAATAATTTAGCAACGTAAACTACGACTTTACCGGGTTACGATTAGTGTCGTCATTAGAAAACATAGTAAACAACCTTCCGCCGCATTAGTAATTTCTGCATGCGTAACGTGGCGGAATCTTCCGCCGCAGAAGCACCACGCATTATTTTAACAAGCCGATTAAATCCCTCAGATCGACTCCGCGGCGGCATCTCAACTGTCACTGAACACCAAAACCAGTGCAAAATAACTAAAAACAGTACTTTCAGCAAATCAATTAATTCCTGGTTACGGGAATGGAAGGGTTTCTTACCGATTTGACCATGTCGAAGGATGTGACCCCTTTCAGCCATTGCGACTCAGCGTTTGCTCGAAAATAAATTAATGTTTGAACGCCACTTCCGGTCAATTTCAGAACGAGGCTCTGCATATGCATGACGTCATTTCAGTTGTTGTCATGACAACATATGACGCAGAACAAGATTCCAATTTATCGATTCGTAATCGTTGTTGCTGTTGCAGACATGTATACGGAATTTAGGCCTACTATACCCTAAAAGCCTATTTCAATGGTCAAATGTCCGACAGCCGGAAGTTTTCTCATGCACTGGAATTTTCCTACTCTCCAGATGCATGGTAACTCTTCAGAGTTGGTTGGTAATGTCACGGAAAGTATTCCACACAATGTACTGGAATAGCAATGCCACGCATGATTTTTAATAGGAGATAAATCTTAGGCCCAATAGGGAAGACCGGGGTTGGTTGCAACAAAATTCATATTTTCTTGTGCCTTTTTTTAGTTATGGAACAATATACAGCCAGTTTAGCCCATGTATATCCTTTATTTCTCAGCACCAAAACAAGCCATAATGACGATAATCAGTGACTATAAGCATGCAACCGCAAGAGTTAACGAATGGTGGAGCGCAGGTAAACCAGACCGGCCGAAAACCTGCTGCAACGACCCTCGGGAAGGTCAGTCAGTATTGAAAGATAGGCAACCGTTGAGCAAACGAAGAAACTGTTATACAGGCCAAACAAACCGAGGACCGAGGACGTAGAAGCCAAAAAAACCGTCCAGAGTACAGGCCTAACCGATAGAGTACAGGCCAAACCGATAGAGTGCAGGCCAAACCGATAGAGTACAGGCCACAACCGATAGAGTACAGGCCAAACCGATATGGAGTACAGGCCAGACCGTTAGAGTACACAGGCCAAACCGCCGATCGAGTACAGAACAAACCGATAGAGTACCGGGGCCAAACCGATACAGAGTACAGGCTAAACACGATGGAAGTACAAGTGTACAGGCCAAACCGATAGAGTACAGGCCAAACCGATAGAGTACAGGCCAAACCGATAGAGTACAAGCCAAACCGATAGAGTACAGGCCAAACCGATAGAGTACAGGCCAAACCGATAGAGTACAAGCCAAACCGATAGAGTACAGGCCAAACCGATAGAGTACAGGTCAAACCGATAGAGTACAGGGCAAACCGATAGAGTACAGACCAAACCGATAGAGTACAGGCCACACCGATAGAGTACAGGCCAAACCGATAGAGTACAAGCCAAACCGATAGAGTACAAGCCAAACCGATAGAGTACAGGCCAAACCGATAGAGTACAGGCCAAAACCGATAGAGTACAGGCCAAACCGATAGAGTACAAGCCAAACCGATAGAGTACAGGCCAAACCGATAGAGTACAGGCCAAACCGATAGAGTACAGGCCAAACCGATAGAGTACAGGCCAAACCGATAGAGTACAGGCCAAACCGATAGAGTACAGGCCAAACCGATAGAGTACAGGCCAAACCGATAGAGTACAGGGCAAACCGATAGAGTACAGGCCAAACCGATAGAGTACAGGCCAAACCGATAGAGTACAGGCCAAACCGATAGAGTACAGGCCAAACCGATAGAGTACAGGCCAAACCGATAGAGTACAGGCCAAACCGATAGAGTACAGGCCAAACCGATAGAGTACAGGGCCAAACCGATAGAGTACAGGCCAAACCGATAGAGTACAGGCCAAACCGATAGAGTACAGGCCAAACCGATAGAGTACAGGCCAAACCGATAGAGTACAGGCCAAACCGATAGAGTACAGGGCCAAACCGATAGAGTACAGGCCAAACCGATAGAGTACAGGCCAAACCGATAGAGTACAGGCCAAACCGATAGAGAGTACAAGCCAAACCGATAGAGTACAGGCCAAACCGATAGAGTACAGGCCAAACCGATAGAGTACAGGCCAAACCGATAGAGTACAGGCCAAACCGATAGAGTACACAGGCCAAACCGATAGAGTACAGGCCAAACCGATAGAGTACAGGCCAAACCGATAGAGTACAGGCCAAACCGATAGAGTACAGGCCAAACCGATAGAGTACAGGCCAAACCGATAGAGTACAGGCCAAACCGATAGAGTACAGGCCAAACCGATAGAGTACAGGCCAAACCGATAGAGTACAGGCCAAACCGATAGAGTACAGGCCAAACCGATAGAGTACAGGCCAAACCGATACAGGCCAAACCGATAGAGTACAAGCCAAAACCGATAGAGTACAGGCCAAACCGATAGAGTACAGGCCAAACCGATAGAGTACAGGCCAAACCGATAGAGTACAGGCCAAACCGATAGAGTACAGGCCAAACCGATAGAGTACAGGCCAAACCGATAGAGTACAGGCCAAACCGATAGAGTACAGGCCAAACCGATAGAGTACAGGCCAAACCGATAGAGTACAGGCCAAACCGAGTACAGGCCAAGATAGAGTACAGGCCAAACCGATAGAGTACAGGCCAAACCGATAGAGTACAAGCCAAACAAACCGATAGAGTACAGGCCAAACCGATAGAGTACAGGCCAAACCGATAGAGTACAGGCCAAAACCGATAGAGTACAGGCCAAACCGATAGAGTACAAGCCAAACAAACCGATAGAGTACAGGCCAAACCGATAGAGTACAGGCCAAACCGATAGAGTACAGGCCAAACCGATAGAGTACAGGCCAAACCGATAGAGTACAGGCCAAACCGATACAGTACCCAAACCGATAGAGTACAGGCCAAACCGATAGAGTACAGGCCAAGCCGATAGAGTACAGGCCAAACCGATAGAGTACAGACCAAACCGATAGAGTACAGGCCAAACCGATAGAGTACAGGCCAAACCGATAGAGTACAGGCCAAACCGATAGAGTACAGGCCAAACCGATAGAGTACAGGCCAAACAGAGCGATAGAGTACAGGCAAACCGATAGAGTACCGGCCAAACCGATAGAGTACAGGCCAAACCGATAGAGTACAGGCCAAACCGATAGAGTACAGGCCAAAACCGATAGAGTACAGGCCAAAACCGATAGAGTACAGGCCAAACCGATAGAGTACAGCCAAAACCGATAGAGTACAGGCCAAACCGATAGAGTACAGGCCAAACCGATAGAGTACAAGCCAAACCGATAGAGTACAGGCCAAACCGATAGAGTACAGGCCAAAACCGATAGAGTACAGGCCAAAACCGATAGAGTACAGGCCAAACCGATAGAGTACAGGCCAAACCGATAGAGTACAGGCCAAACCGATAGAGTACAGGCCAAACCGATAGAGTACAAGCCAAACCGATAGAGTACAGGCCAAACCGATAGAGTACAGGCCAAACCGATAGAGTACAGGCCAAACAAACCGATAGAGTACAGGCCAAACCGATAGAGTACAGACCAAACCGATAGAGTACAGGCCAAACGATAGAGTACATCGTCAAACAGAGCGATAGAGTACAGGCCAAACCGATAGAGTACAGGCCAAACCGATAGAGTACAGGCCAAAACCGATAGAGTACAGGCCAAACCGATAGAGTACAGGCCAAACCGATAGAGTACAGGCCAAACCGATAGAGTACAGGCCAAACCGATAGAGTACAGGCCAAACCGATAGAGTACAGGCCAAACCGATAGAGTACAAGCCAAACCGGTAGAGTACCAAACCGATAGAGTACAGGCCAAACCGATAGAGTACAGGCCAAACCGATAGAGTACAGGCCAAACCGATAGAGTACAGGCCAAAACCGATAGAGTACAAGGCCAAACAAACCGATAGAGTACAGGCCAAACCGATAGAGTACAGGCCAAAACCGATAGAGTACATGGCCAAACCGGTAGAGTACAAACGCCGATAGTAGTACAGGCCAAACCGATAGAGTACAGGCCAAACCGATAGAGTACAGGCCAAACCGATAGAGTACAGGCCAAACCGATAGAGTACGAGGCCAAACCGATAGAGTACAGGCCAAACCGATAGAGTACAGGCCAAACCGTTAGAGTACAAGCCAAACCGATAGAGTACAGGCCAAACCGATAGAGTACAGGCCAAACCGATAGAGTACAGGCCAAACCGATAGAGTACAAGCCAAACCGATTAGAGTACAAACCAAACCGATAGAGTACAAGCCAAACCGATAGAGTACAGGCCAAACCGATAGAGTACCATGAAACCGATAGAGTACAGCCCAAACCGATAGAGTACAGGCCAAACCGATAGAGTACAAGCCAAACCGATAGAGTACAGGCCAAACCGATAGAGTACAAGCCAAACAAACCGATAGAGTACAGGCCAAACCGATAGAGTACAGGCCAAACCGATAGAGTACAGGCCAAACCGATAGAGTACAGGCCAAACCGATAGAGTACAGGCCAAACCGATAGAGTACAGGGAGGGCAAACCGATAGAGTACAGGCCAAACCGATAGAGTACAGGCCAAACCGATAGAGTACAGGCCAAACCGATAGAGTACAGGCCAAACCGATAGAGTACAGAGCCAAACCGATAGAGTACAGGCCAAACCGATAGAGTACAGGCCAAACCGATAGAGTACAGGCCAAACCGATAGAGTACAAGCCAAACCGATAGAGTACAGGCCAAACCGATAGAGTACAGAAGCCAAACCGATAGAGTACAAGCCAAACCGATAGAGTACAGGCCAAACCGATAGAGTACAGGCCAAAACCGATAGAGTACAGGCCAAACCGATAGAGTACAGGCCAAACCGATAGAGTACAGGCCAAACCGATAGAGTACAGGCCAAACCGATAGAGTACAGGCTAACCGATAGAGTACAGGCCAAACCGATAGAGTACAGCCCAAACCGATAGAGTGCAGGCCAAACCGATAGAGTACAGGCCAAAACCGATAGAGTACAGGCCAAACCGATAGAGTACAGGCCAAACCGATAGAGTACAGGCCAAACCGATAGAGTACAGGCCAAACCGATAGAGTACAGGCCAAACCGATAGAGTACAGGCCAAACAAACCGATAGAGTACAGGCCAAACTGATAGAGTACAGGCCAAACCGATAGAGTAGAGGCCAAACACACCGATAGAGTACAAACCGATAGAGTACAGGCCAAACCGATAGAGTACAGACCAAACCGATAGAGTACAGGCCAAACCGATAGAGTACAAGCCAAACCGATAGAGTACAGGCCAAAACCGATAGAGTACAGGCCAAACCGATAGAGTACAAGCCAAACCGATAGAGTACAGGCCAAACCGATAGAGTACAGGCCAAACAAACGATAGAGTACAGGCCAAACCGATAGAGTACAGGCCAAACCGATAGAGTACAGGCCAAACCGATAGAGTACAGGCCAGACCGATAGAGTACAGGCCAAACCGATAGAGTACAGGCCAAACCGATAGAGTACAGGGCCAAACCGATAGAGTACAGGCCAAACCGATAGAGTACAGACCAAACCGATAGAGTACAGGCCAAACCGATAGAGTACAGGCCAAACCGATAGAGTACAGGCCAAAACCGATAGAGTACAGGCCAAACCGATAGAGTACAAGCCAAACCGATAGAGTACAGGCCAAACCGATAGAGTAGAGTACCAAGCCCGATAGAGTAACCGATAGAGTACAGGCCAAACCGATAGAGTACAAGCCAAACCGATAGAGTACAAGCCAAACCGATAGAGTACAAACCAAACCGATAGAGTACAAGCCAAACCAAACCGATAGAGTACAAGCCAAACCGATAGAGTACAGGCCAAAAAACCGATAGAGTACAAGCCAAACCGATAGAGTACAAGCCAAACCGATAGAGTACAGGCCAAACCGATAGAGTACAGGCCAAACCGATAGAGTACAGGCCAAACCGATAGAGTACAGGCCAAAAACCGATAGAGTACAGGCCAAACCGATAGAGTACAGACCAAACCGATAGAGTACAGGCCAAACCGATAGAGTACAAGCCAAACCGATAGAGTACAGGCCAAACCGATAGAGTACAGGCCAAACCGATAGAGTACAGGCCAAACCGATAGAGTACAAGGCCAAACCGATAGAGTACAGGCCAAACCGATAGAGTACAGGCCAAACCGATAGAGTACAGACCAAACCGATAGAGTACAAGCCAAACCGATAGAGTACAGGCCAAACCGATAGAGTACAGGCCAAACCGATAGAGTACAGGCCAAACCGATAGAGTACAGGCCAAACCGATAGAGTACAGACCAAACCGATAGAGTACAGGCCAAACCGATAGAGTACAGGCCAAACCCGATAGAGTACAGGCCAAACCGATAGAGTACAGGCCAAACCGATAGAGTACAAGCCAAACCGATAGAGTACAGGCCAAACCGATAGAGTACAGGCCAAACCGATAGAGTACATCCCAAACCGATAGAGTACAGGCCAAACCGATAGAGTACAGGCCAAACCGATAGAGTACAAGCCAAACCGATAGAGTACAGGCCAAACCGATAGAGTACAGGCCAAACCGATAGAGTAAAGGCCAAACCGATAGAGTACAGGCCAAACAAGACCCGATAGAGTACAGGCCAAAACCGATAGAGTACAGGCCAAAACCGATAGAGTACAAGCCAAACCGATAGAGTAGCGGCCAAACCGATAGAGTACAGGCCAAAACCGATAGAGTACAGGCCAAACCGATAGAGCACAAGCCAAACCGATAGAGTACAAGCCAAACCGATAGAGTACAGGCCAAACCGATAGAGTACAAGCCAAACCGATAGAGTACAGGGCCAAACCGATAGAGTACAAGCCAAACCGATAGAGTAGGGCCAAACCGAGTAGAGTACAGGCCAAACCGATAGAGTACAGGCCAAACCGATAGAGTACAGGCCAAACCGATAGAGTACAGGCCAAACCGATAGAGTAAAGGCCAAACCGATAGAGTACAGGCCAAACCGATAGAGTACAGGCCAAAACCGATAGAGTACAGGCCAAACCGATAGAGTACAGGCCAAACCGATAGAGTACAGGCCAAACCGATAGAGTACAGGCCAAACCGATAGAGTACAGGCCAAACCGATAGAGTACAGGCCAAACCGATAGAGTACTACAAACCAAACCGATAGAGTACAGGCCAAACCGATAGAGTACAGGCCAAACCGATAGAGTACAGGCCAAACCGATAGAGTACAGACCAAACCGATAGAGTACAGGCCAAACCGATAGAGTACAGGCCAAACCGATAGAGTACAGACCAAACCGATAGAGTACAGGCCAAACCGATAGAGTACAAAGGAACAAACCGATAGAGTACAGGCCAAACCGATAGAGTACAGACCGATAGAAGTGCAAAAACCGATAGAGTACAGGCCAAACCCGATAGAGTACAAGCCAAACCGATAGAGTACAGGCCAAACCGATAGAGTACAGGCCAAACCGATAGAGTACAGGCCAAAACCGATAGAGTACAGGCCAAACCGATAGAGTACAGGCCAAACCGATAGAGTACAGGCCAAACCGATAGAGTACAGGCCAAACCGATAGAGTACAGGCCAAACCGATAGAGTACAGGCCAAACCGATAGAGTACAGGCCAAACCGATAGAGTACAGGCCAAACCGATAGAGTACAAGCCAAACAAACCGATAGAGTACAGGCCAAACCGATAGAGTACAGGCCAAACCGATAGAGTACAAGCAGGCCAAAACCGATAGAGTACAGGCCAAACCGATAGAGTACAGGCCAAACCGATAGAGTACAGGCCAAACCGATAGAGTACAGGCCAAACCGATAGAGTACAGGCCAAACCGATAGAGTACACGCCAAACCGATAGAGTACAGGCCAAACCGATAGAGTACAAGCCAAAAACCGATAGAGTACAGGCCAAACCGATAGAGTACAGGCCAAACCGATAGAGTACAAGCCAAACCGATAGAGTACAGGCCAAACCGATAGAGTACAGACCAAACCGATAGAGTACAGGCCAAACCGATAGAGTACAGGCCAAACCGATAGAGTACAGACCAAACCGATAGAGTACAGACCAAACCGATAGAGTACAGACCAAACCGATAGAGTACAGGCCAAACCGATAGAGTACAGGCCAAACCGGATAGAGTACAGGCCAGACCGATAGAGTACAGGCCAAACCGATAGAGTACAGGCCGAAACAGGCCTAACCGAGACTACAGGCCAAACCGATAGAGTACAGGCCAAACCGATAGAGTATAGGCCAAGCCGATAGTGTACAGTCCAAACCGATAGAGTACAAATCAAACCGATATGCTTCTTCTGTGTACGTTTGTTGTATGCCTACACATGCAATGTACTGAAGTGATATACCGAACAAGTACTGTACGATCGTAAGCCTTCTCTCTCTCTGTCAAGTATATCGTTCTTGAAAACGTCAGGTTTTATGTGTCAATTATGGACAAATATTTTATGGGCTGGCCCTAGCTCTTCCTTACTTGTCTGCAGCGTGTCGGCATTGAGAGGACCAGCTTGACTATTTGGTCCTTGCTTACGGATTAATGCTCGCGAGCAGGTGCTCGCCGGATAATTGCTAGCTAGAAGTTGCTCGCCAGGTGAATTGGTCGAATAGACAAATAGTAGCGAAATTGGCGTAGCCTAATTATAATAGCAATAACAAGAAGTGAAACACGCAGCCTTTAGATGCTCAATATCCCACAGCATGATCGTGCAAGTGCAATTATTTTCGAATGATTTCCCCTTGTAAACGAGCACGACACTTAAATTTCTTCGATTTATTACACTTCCAAAATCTTAGATTTACTGCTTTTGTCTTTTATAAAAGCGTGACCGTTATCAATCAACTTAGATTTTCTTTATCACAATGTAATTTGCGGATGCGCAGAGAGAAACATAAATTATGTACCGGTACTTCTTTAAGTACTAGTTATAGCATTAGCCTAATCCTAAGCAACAGTTTTTACTGTACTCGCTACGAATATGCTAGAATTGTCTAATGCAGGAAGTGAGTTCTTATTAATAACATGCGGCCCGTGGGATGATTTTTCAAATTCTTTTCCACCGTCTTAGGACGGGCAAACATCTAGTTAATAATAATGAGAATTTTAAATGTGGTCCTGACACATAGGCTATGGATGGTCTTTTGCGTTAGGCCCTACTTCAAAACCACGGTTGTCATAGGTTGTTATTCATTTTATGCTATAACTGTGTTATGCTATGTCATGTTCTGCTATGTTATTTTCAAGTTATGGTATAATTATGCTATGTAGGCTAATGTGATAGGTGAGATGTAGTGCATTAGGAACGTTGGAAAGACAGGGTGAACGAAACATGAATGCGAGTAGGCTAACACAAAATACTAATTCCTGACGAAGATTCTGAAACCACCACAAAAAACTAAATATTAAGAAAGTTATGATGCTTCAATTATGACAAATGTTTAAATTCGATGCCTATATAATAATCGCAATAATTCAGTCCTTATATCTCGACGCTGTCATTTCACGAGCTTTGTGATGTCTTGTCTTGAGAAATTGGTTAACTACCACTCCAGCGAATATACTACAGGATTTCAACTTATGATCGTATAAAGAGGGAAAGTGTCGCATCAGTCACTGCTTTGGAACTGTTCAGAACTTTACACCATAACGAGATCTTTTGTACATTTTCTGAGTTTAATGTTTCTGCTGTTTTTCGTCGTTCTCGCCAAAAAAGTTGCTGAAGTTTCTGCCATAAACCTTCAGACTCGTCTTCGAAATCAGATTCATTGTCGGAAAATTCGTTTATCCTAAAACAACAGAGTCACTGGTTGGATGAGCTCTATATTATTCAATTAACAATTCGAAGCTGGTCTCTCAGTTCAATCAATCAATCAATCAATCAATCAATCAATCAATCAATCAATCAATCAATCAATCAATCAATCAATCAATCAATCAATCAATCAATCAAATCGTTTATTTGTAGCCAAACAACAATAAACAATAATATTAGAGGGGGCCACGTGTTCAGCGCACGTGACAGGTTTTCAAAGGTGCCATATCAAGTGCATGCATGATGCATACATTCCAAAACTCTATTTTCACTAAAATTCGCTATGTCAATCGTCATCGTTATCACGTTCCTCGATTTTTTGTATTCTTAATCGTCACAATGATGATAGGCCAAATCGTTATCATTGCCATAATTTTCATCGTCATCGCACGTCGTCATCTTTGTCATGCCCTTTCTCCTAATCATCATCATCGTCATCATCATCTTCTTCAACGCCGTCATCGTCATCATTTGCATCATCATCATCATCATCATCATCATCATCGTCGTCGTCATCATCATTATCATCATCATCATCATCATCATCATCATCATCATCATCATCATCATCATCATCATCATCATCATCATCATCATCATCATCATCATCATCATCATCATCATCATCATCATAGTTTTCGTTTCCTTTTGTCAACCTCAACATCGTCACATCGTCGTCACCGTTGTCATCATCCTCGTCATAATCTAATTATCGTCGTCATCATGTTAGTCGTCGTCTTCGTCGTTGTTGTCTGTTACTTCTTACTTGGTTTGATGTGCGCCCTGTAGTAGATATCGTTTTCGGTGCCGTAGCTCGTGGTGATCCATGCGGCTGAGGCACTGATTCCAGGCACATAAGAGTAGAAGGCATTGTTGTCATTGTGAGCAATGACGTTGGCCCTCTCCCACCCCGAATCGTCCAAGTCCCCGTTCATCCAACCGGAACTGTAGTTTCCGGTCACCATCCAAGTGCCGTCCGTTAGCAGGGCACCAGCGTCGTCCGATGCCAACAGGGAACCAAGTCCAACGTAGTTCGTGATGTATACAGACAGGAGTTGCGTTGAGTAGGGAATGTAGAAGGTGTTCGAAGAAGTGGACAGCACCAGACGCCTTCCATCGGCATATGCTTCGGCCAGTGTTTCATCCGCAGAAAATGTAATGGCTGATTATGAAATGATCAACTCCCATGGATAAACACTCACTTCACAGTAAAATAAAGTATTCACAGCTAGCATGGCCTTGCAGAGACCCAAACAAGCTAACTAGCCTGAATGTCAAGATGCATGAATTATAGTAGAGTAGAGAAGTAGGCCTAATATCTCTACTATCAAATAAAGAATAAATAAATAAATAAATAGATAGATAAATATCTCTGATTTGAAGTGGCGCTATATATATATATATATATATATATATATATATATATATATATATATATATATATATATACTCCATTACGATTACGATTATACATTTGAACACCATGTAAATAGACCTAGGCCTACCTCACAAACAAAACGCTGGTCATAGGATAACCTAAATGGTGTTATAGTTAATTAAGAACAAAAAGTAGGCCCTAATAAAAGTAGGCTAGCCAATATAGTTAAGGGTACACAGTTGCTCGAATACGGATCCACAAAATTAGGGTCCAACTCAACGCTTGAATCAGTACGGATTGATCCCACAGCGGGAGCTCGACGATTGGAGCGTCCACAGCTATATTATAATATCAGATGGCTTAATTTGTGAGAGCTTATCTAGGCCTATGGCTATCTATGGCATAGACACGACTACACTAAAGTTGACGCTGTTTCAAAAATAACGGCGCTATAAAAGTTCCGCTTTGGTCAGACCTGATGACTTTCGTTTTTAACTTTGGGAGAACAAAACAATAATTATTGGCCTATTAAGTTGGAAATAATGGCTCTAGTGTGTAAACCGCATAATTACAATTTAATTTTCACTGTGTTTTCGTTGTCGGACTTCGCTGCTGCTTTTAAAGAGAAAATGACTTCCAGATAAAATGTATTAGAATGAAATTGAAGAACTAACCTCTCGGTGAAAGCTGGAAAAAACGGAGAGTTCTTGTTACATTAGCGTACGCTTCATTTTAATGAGTCGCAGAACTATTGCTACAGATCATCGACGTAGCCTAGATGCTAAAGAGGATGTAAAGACGCTGAAACTGACGACATGTCATGAACCAAATCTTAAAACCTCTATAGCACCGCTAAAATGAGGTGTGTAACAACTTCTGGGATTATTGGTAGCTGCATTTAGACGCTTACAGAAACGTGACAGCTTCTGGAGACTTCTCCCTCCCGTGAACAAGAAGAGCGCTCAGCAGACGCGCCTCTTCTGTTGCTGGCCCTACACCTCTGGAGCTCGCTTCCTGCAGACGTTCGCTCTGCAACGTCTACTCCGGCCGTCAGACCTCAACTAGAAACTCTTCCTTTGCTGGACTCATTTCCCCCCGAAGGCTGTTTCCGTGTCTTCTTGGATTCCCTTCTTGGCTTTCGACTGGACACGTCCTGCATGGAATTTAGTCTGCACAGGGATATTGCTCAGTAGCGACCGTCGACTCATGCCTGGAACATAATCAAAGTGGCGCTAGATACGTTCTTAGTTTAGATTAGATTAAATCCTTTGGCCAAATTACCCTAGACGGTTTAAAGATATCGATCATCTGTTATGATCCCAAATTCATTTGGACACGCTTAGGGCCTAATACAAGCAGGACAAACTTAAGATAACTTATTTCCTCTGCCCAACTATTTATTCCAATTGTTATTCCAGTTGTATGTCTGGTTATTGTTAAGAAATGTTATTTTAAAAGTTATCCCTATCCCTATTAAAAACTAGGTTCATTGCGTTCAGTTATGTCTCGTATATCATCCTGATTAAGAATGCTGCAATGGCTGCAAGGATCTCTGATATGAATTGAGCAAATTTTTGTGGTCTAGCACAATGATGATTTTGAAAACCAATTACCTGAACCTGATAGCCGCGACATTCTGGCACGGTGCTGTAGGAAACTGGAGGAATGTTGTAAAAGAGTTGGCACTGCTTGCTGGACTCGAAGTAGTTGAAGTGGTAGCAGAATGGTTGGAGGAGGCACAGACTGGCGCATCGCAGCCGACCAGTGGCTCTCTCTGTCGACGAGGGAGCATCTGTGGCACACAGTGGTGAGAGGAGACCGTCTGCAGACGTAACCGCAGAAAAGACCCGCGAAGGCATCAACGCTTCTGATCCCATCAAAGGCCGAACTGAGCGAAAACTGCTGCAAAGAGTTGCCAGCATCAAAAGAGCAACCGGCATTTTCATTTTAATCTACGACTTTCAGGATCTTTGGGCAAAGTTCGCCTATGAACGGCTGTTACTCAAGGCAATCTTCGACTTAAATTGACTGCTGATAATTAATCAATTACCCGTATTCTTCAAACCAAACAACTCCTTTTTACGTCTAAGGAGGCTGACCACCTTACACAAACCCCCGCCAGAATCTTAAGGACTACAACAGAATTCTCCGACTGGCCTTAATTGCTTCTCCGTCCTAGGATTCCTCAGCTTCGACTGTCCACTCCATGCATCGGTGCTGTCCAGGCTAATTTATAGAAAATCACGGTCATTGTGGCTAGTATACGAGCAAAAGTCTCTGAGGAGGTATAGCCTGCGTCAGGCTGCGTTAAAGCTAAAGTGCCAAAAGCAGACCGAAATTCAGCGTTTTCCTGTCAACAAATTTGAGTATGCGCTCCACAATTAGACGAACGTTCCGGCCAGGTCTCTTTTCTGTGTCATTCGTTCTATCACGCTCAGTAATTATGTTGAAAATAGATGGAGTTTCTTTAGCATGCAGTCGATTGCCTTTTGAAATAAAAATTCAGTACATATATGTATATTATGAATGAATATAGACTATTATATGCATTTAGGCCCATATATATATATATATATATATATATATATATATATATATATATATAGCCACTGGGTCATGAGCTGCCGAGAAGTGGCCTTAGTGTCCTATTGTAGTCGACCGTGACTTTCAGCCGGTTCTCAGGACTCCGTTAATTTGTCTCCAGTTATAGATAGACACGCAAAATACAATCGAAACAGCCATTGATGTAGATACCTATAGGCTAATAGCATAACCTACATTTCGGTGAAAGACAGGCATTCGAAGCACGTCACACAGCTATAAATTACCCATATTTACTACATTGTCCTTATCGATGGATGTGTGTACATGGGACTACATCATTTATGATGCTTTGCCTTAGACCTAAAGATGCTTTGTAACATACTGTAGGGCTATTCTTAACATCGCATTAATTTTGCCCGAAGAAAAACTTCAGTGCAAATGCACTGCAGAATGTGACCAAATTCCGTAAGCTCAAACTGTCTGGTAGCTTGCTGCGAACAGTCATCATAGCATAGCATAATGCACGACTTTTTTCTTGTAGGCCTACCAGCAAAAGCCCACGTTACAGTTTTCCTGGTAGTGGGCCACATTAACCGTGGTTCACCACAAGACACTCTGAACGACCGGACCACAACAGTGTCTGCAGTAATCGGACGCCACTCCCACGGGTGAGGTGAACCTCTTTGTCTTACGAAAAGACGCAGACCTCTGGAACTCTGGCCTGCATTGCAAAAGACGTATGGACAGAGAGAAAGACGATTGATCAAGGATCGCAAGGCATCATTGTTTCATCTGGTCTGTGAAAATACGATGTCATGCAGAACGTGCTTGTTGTTAAAGCTCTCATCATGCTTCTCCCCAGTCGTTATTTCTGTAACGCTTGGCCATGGTGGATGGTTTTCTTTGGAACAGTGTGTTTATGCAGCCAATCGTGACATCGTGACGTCTCTATATGACAATTCGATACGACTAACAACAAATTTTCTTGCATAGAAAAACCTGTTTATTCTACTGCTCGTACAAGTCGAGGTCGCACAGGACTCCATGACCCCGCACCTTTGTGAGATTTCTTAAGGGCGCTATATATATGTAGTTAACAACAACCTACAGATCATTATATAAAAATATTTACTAGTTTATTCTAAAATCTTCTAATGAACTTTAATTATCCATTATCACTCATGTTAGCATTTCTGCGTTTTTGTCAGATTGTTTTTCTCAATTAAACGAATATTATATATAATTATATATACAAGCATATTCATATAGCCTACATAGGTCGGCTATACATCGTCGAAGCGTTGTACACAGTAGGTAATCCAATGAGGTTGTTTACACCCTACGCTAACTGAGGAGTTAAATATCTTTGCAAAAAAGATGTAGGCCTAATTTATGGACGTATTGAGAAGAACGAAGAGAAAGTGAATAATAGGAGGGATATTACAAACTGTTGTAGACTAATAAATTAAGTTATACCTATTTGTATTTGGATATGTGTATGCACATTTATATGCATTGTCACACACATTTCGACAATACGATCCACGTACACTTAAATTATAAATATGATGGACGGTGGACCCAAACAAAGACGACAGAATGACTGTGTACACAATAATATAATAATTATTGTAGTTGGTAATTAGAACTGCACGGATACCATCTGAATAGAGTGCATAGACATCCATGATGGTTTCGTTCGCCTTCACGATGAATGCATTGCTACTATAAAATTTAAGTTCCAACTGGACCATAATCATCTGAAGCGTGGTTCTCCTCATTTAATTAATTTTCCCCACTGGCGCCAATATGACGTCACCAGTCGAACGACAGTAGCATGCTTCACGCTACGACTCGGTGTCCAATTAACATGATCTATTGGGACCATAACCTTTGTAGCAGAGACAACAGCATGATTGTTATCAGCCACCGTGTCAAAGGAGGCAATTTCTCAAAATGCTGTTGCCTTAAATCAACATCAAATAATTTATGGCATGGTTAAAAATGAAGATTAAAGCGTTTGTGCAAACGACAAGCTGACAGTCAACTACGAAAACTGTCGAAAACTGAACTCGTAGGTGTGGACGAAAAGAGTTGCTAGTTTAAGCAAATGGAAAAAAATATTTTAGAAACGTGAAGGTGAGCAAGAAGCTAATTGCTAATTATATTGCACCATTTAATCAACTTCAGTTCCGAGGAACGTGAAGACAATTTCGGCCACAAGTCCGACAACAGGAAGCAAATAGATGCATGGAATGGGGAAGACTTATTGCCAAAGCTAGTTGAACCACATAAATCGAAAACCAATCTCCTAGATCCTTACACTTAAACCTTGTAACGATTGCTGTGTAAATCGGTACGCTATACTTGTTTGACTGTTACGGTTAACTTTTGAATAATTATGCTTCTAGTATAACTGTCAGTTAAAATAATCTTTCGAACTGAAGTAGAAATATTGCCGCCAGGAATGAGTTACATAGAATTATTACCATAATTATACAATGGACCGTTTGTACATTTAGACGCGTTAGGGACTATAACCTTCACTGGCTGTCGCTGAGCAGTCCTTCACTTCCCACATATCTACAATCATATCTGCAATGGTGTAGGGGTATGTTCTCATGCGCGAATCCACCTCGGCGGGCAAGTGCTCATGCGCTTCGGCGTGAAACTCCGATTCAGTGTCCGCGCTGTATTCGGGAGCGCCTCTGAGTAGAAGTCTTGAAGGGGCGCTATAACCAGTGCTCATACATACATACATAGATACATATCTGCTATCATGTTTGACCATCTTCATTAGCTCCCCTTATTACTCGGGTTCAACTCAAGGTTCTCACGTCAATCTAAACAGGCCGAGCTCCCAAGTATCTACATGACCTCATCCGTCTACCGACCTCAGCCACTTCTCTTCGTCCGCTACGCTCACTTGACCGGCATGATCTCTTTGTCCCGCGAGCGAGGACTGCTATGGCTAAAGCAGAAGCCTTTGCCTGTTTTGGCCCTGCACTATGGAACCAGCTCCCTCTTTCGACATATTCCTCCTTATTAACTGGTGGGTCAAGTGCGCCTTTTCATTCCCACTTTCTTTTGTCTGGGTCTCTCGCACTGGGCGCGCCTCTGATTGGTGTGCACTGCGAGAAGCGCTATATAAATTTATAGGACAATGCAATACAGTGAAAACGCAATCCCAGTGATCGATAATTGTCCAGCAATGTTCGTAGTGGCTTTGTGTATATTGCAAACAAAAGAGGACCAAGCACGGAACCGTACGGATCGCCACACGTCAAGTAAGCATAAAATGAATAATTACTATTTAAATATAAATGTTGATAGAAGCGTGTCACGTACACCCAAATACGCATGCGTGCACCGATTAATGACCCAGACTGGAGCGAAACGTTGCAAGCAAGAAGAAACAGACAGATAATCTAACCGCACCTGAACTCAATCTATTGCGCTAGCGACTTCATCTGCTTAGACTCGGCATGCATCCATGCATCCATCCATCCATCCATCCATCCATCCATCCATCCATCCATCCATACATACATACATACATACATACATACATACATACATACATCCAATGACTACACGGAAGACTCGAAGGAAAAAGACACAAAGGCAGACCAAAGACAACGCTGGATCGACAATATAAATGAGGACATAACATCACTGGGACTGACACAATGGGCTTGACAAATAACACAGGACAATGGAGGTAGTTTATTCGTACCCATCGCCGCCAAATGGCTGGCGTCATGAACCGATGTTGCTGAAGATGACGATAACGACGACGGTGTCGATGTCGATGACGACGATGATGATGATGAGAGAGAAGCAGAGAAATAGCAAAGATATGAAGACAAAAATACACGAAACGATGATGCAACACATATTCATGTAGCCTACGGAATACGGATCACAATGCTGTACAATGCGAAAACAAGATGAGGAAAAATTCTCATATAGCAGAAATGAGTTGACTGCGTAAACTGCAGGGATTTCAAGACTATACAGAAAATTAGAAATGATAACGTACGATTTGGCATCGATACTACTCTGCTATACAAAGTCGTTCAGCGAAGAGTCCGATGGTTTGGCCATGTAGAGGTAGGCCTATGAAATACCAACTGAACAATTTCCATAAAATGCAGTATAAATTCAAGGTTCCAGTCAAAACAAAATCGACAACGAACGTTGGGTTCCGATCCAAGACCAGCTTCAAGCATTAGGCATTATCGCAATAAAGCTCGGACATTTCAGCGTTAGGCAACTTAAAAGCTAAGCGAAGGACAGCATGATATTCGCGAACGCAGCGTCAAGTCAGAGGGTTTTGGCCTATACTGCACTTTATCCAATGACAGTGGCTAAATTGCTCGACCCGATCGAGGTGGTGGATCTCCGAATTTTTGCAAATCTTAACTCTAAGCTGACGAAAATATGACCAACACTCGCTATTCGATAATCCAAACAAAACATAGTGTTTGAAACAAGAGGCATAAACACGAACAAACAATTTATAGACTGCATAAGTAGAGTCTATTAGTCCTGAAATAGAGAAAGAAATGCTTTAAACTTTCATGCTAGCCAAAATGCGGTTTGCAATTGGTCCTACAATGAAGAATATTCTATTCTGTATGGTCGATTATTGTAACAGAAACACATTTTAGGTGACGAGTCTCCTCGTTAGGTGACGGATCTCATATGGATCTCAAATTCGAGGTGACCGATCTCAGATCCGGCGAGATCTGGCTGAATTTAAACACCGTCCAATGACATAGGCTATAGGGCCTACTAAGGGGGAATAAAATTTGCTTGCCAGAAGACCAGAGCGAGATGGAGACCAAGAAGTTGATACCGTGAGTTATTTATGTGTTTAGGATGACAGCAATTGGAAGTCGGCCGCCGGAATAGATGGATCTGAGTAAAGAAATTTTGAAAAGCTTAGCTGGGACTAGGGTATAGACAATAGGGTCTATAGTTTTGAATGAAAAGCCTGAACAGTGATGGGTAATGCAGCTTCACAATTTCACATAAAGGGTTGGCTACCAGACAATTCATGTAGGTCCTACAGCAACAAATCTCTTTGACATTGGAAGAAATGAGATACCGCGTGCCATGAACTTACTTACTTACTTTGCGAACCAACGAAAATACTGATGACGTAAAGTTTATAAAAGCCATCACCTTGCGATTGTTGACATGATGACGTCATCTTTGGACCGATTGTTTCGCGCCTTGGCAACGAGTCAATCGAGCTCTATTTGGAAAAGTCGACGTGAAGGAGAGACCAGACGTAGACAAATATTTCGAGGAGAAAAATATCGAAATTCGTCAATCAGGAGAAATAGAAAGATGAAATTCGGCGAAAGAACAAATCGAAAATCAAAAGAGCAACACGACATGTCCTAACTTTGAACAGTAGAATATCGAAAATTTTAATCAGAAAAAATTAATTCTAAAATCGACCAATAGGCCTAATCCAGACGACATTATTATTTCGAACAGAAACTCGTCGATACTCATCGATCACAAAGAAGCGGAAATCGAGGTAAAACGTAAGAATTGTTCAACTTGAAGACGCAAATAGTCCATATTATATATATATATATATATATATATATATATATATATATATATATATATATATATATATAAGTGTGTGTGTGTGCATATATTTATTGTATCTGGCAACTTTAGGAGGATGGATTACTATATTTAAGGTGCTTCTCCGGCGGAAAATGCCGCCACGCAACCCGCGAAAACGTATTCTGCGGCGGAAATTTTTTCACATTTTATCTAAAAACGACTCTAATCCTAACCCTGACCCTAACCGACACTCACGACGCCTAACCTGACCCTAGCCGACCCTCACGACGCCAATTTATAGGAAGTAACGCATTTTGAACAAGGATAAACCCTCTGCGAAAGGTTTGTCTTAATCCACAATTCAGCCATTTTAAGATCGTTTCAAGCTGCAGGTGCGGCGCATGCGTGGCGAATGCGCAAAAGGTTACCGCCGCAGAAGTAAAATTTACGTTTATATTGTGGCGGTATCTTCCGCCGCAGAAGATTTATCCTTACTATATTAATTTTAAGAGTAGCCTATATGTATGGCTATATTCGTAAAGGATAGGCAAGCCTGTTATGCTTGACCAGTTTTTGTAAGGCGTATTAAAACAGGCGAGAAACGAACATTATATAAACCGGTAAAGTTATAGTTAACGGATCTTGACATATAGGTTTTGTTAGTATCCAAGACTCCGTGTGGTAATAGAGCTTTTGTAAAGCAGAACCGAGTGAGGTTATTCCTATAAAATAAGCTCCGTGTTAGAGCTTTTGTAAAGGAGAACCGAGTGAGGTTATTCCTATAAAACAAGCTCCATGTTCGAGCTTTTGTAAAGGAGAACCGAGTGAGGTTATCAATATATAAAACAAGCTCCGTGTTAGAGCTTTTGTAAAGGAGAACCGAGTGAGGTTATCCCTATAAAACAAGCTCCTAGTTAGAGCTTTTGTAAAGAGAACTGAGTGAGGTTATTCCTATAAAACAAGCTCCTAGTTAGAGCTTTTGTAAAGGAGAACCGAGTGAGGTTATTCCTATAAAATAAGCTCCGTGTTAGAGCTTTTGTAAAGGAGAACCGAGTGAGGTTATTCCTATAAAACAAGCTCTGTGAAAGAGCTCTTGTAAAGGAGAACCGAGTGAGGTTATTCCTATAAAACAAGCTCTGTGAAAGAGCTCTTGTAAACGAGAACCGAGTGAGGTTATTCATATAAAACAAGCTCCATTTTATAGCTTTTGTAAAGGAGAACCGAGTGAGGTTATCCATATATAAAACAAGCTCCGTGTTAGAGCTTTTGTAAAGGAGAACCGAGTGAGGTTGTTCCTATAAAACAAGCTCCTGTTAGAGCTTTTTGTAAAGGAGAACCGAGTGAGGTTATAAAAACAGGCTCCGTGTTCGAGCTTTTGTAAAGGAGAAAAGAGTGAGCTTTAGTGAAGGAAAACCGGATGAGGTTATTCCTATAAAACAAGCTCAATGTTAGAGCTTTTGTAAAGGAGAAAAGAGTGAGGTTATTCCTATAAAACAAGCTCCTAGTTAGAGCTTTTGTAAAGGAGAACCGAGTGAGGTTATTCCTATAAAACAAGCTCCTAGTTAGAGCTTTTGTAAAGGAGAACCGAGTGAGGTTATTCCTATAAAACAAGCTCCGTGTTAGAGTTTTTGTAAAGGAGAACCGAGTGAGGTTATCCATATATATAACAACTCCTAGTTAGAGCTTTTGTAAAGGAGAACCGAGTGAGGTTATCCCTATAAAACAAGCTCCATGTTATAGCTTTTTGTAAAGGAGAACCGAGTGACGTTATCCATACACAAAACAAGCTCCGTGTTAGAGCTTTTGTAAAGGAGAACCGAGTGAGGTTATTCCGAAAAAACAAGCTCCTAGTTAGAGCTTTTTGTAAAGGAGAACCGAGTGAGGTTATCCCTCTAAAACAAGCTCCATGTTAGAGCTTTTTGTAAAGGAGAACCGAGTGAGGTTATCCCTATAAAACAAGCTCCGTGTTAGAGCTTTTGTAAAGGAGAACCGAGCGAGGTTATTCCTATAAAACAAGCTCCGTGTTCGAGCTTTTGTAAAGAATAACCGAGTGAGGTCATTCGGCATCCATCCATCCATCCATCCATCCATCCATCCATCCATCCATCCATCCATCCATCCATCCATCCATCCATCCATCCATCCATCCATCCATCCATCCATCCATCCATCCATCCATCCATCCATCCATCAACCCATCCATCCATCCATCCATCAATCCATTCATCCATCCATCCATCCGTCCGTCCGTCCGTCCGTCCGTCCGTCCATCCATCCATCCATCCATCCATCCATCCATCCATCCATCAATCGATCCATCCTGCCTCAACAACTAAGAGTCAGTCTTGTCGCAGTCGTGCAGTCGTGGTGCTGAGACCGTATGGACACTTGGAGTGCTTTCCAAGTGTCTGCCACCATATAGCGCCACTAATTACCAGCGCCGTCGTCGTCTCAGCCATTGAAACCGTCAGCGAGGCTAAGGAGGAGTCCTCTATGCAGCGTAGATGCCATGCGCCGCGGCCAACCAAAGAGTACGCGCGCCATCGATGACAATGGCCTCTCAACAGTCATCGGCAGTCACTCCGTCTCCATGCCTCTCACCCTCCTTTTCCGCCGCCTCCTCTCCCTCTCTATATGTCTGCACTACTCTGTCTGCCTCACTCACTCCATGTCTCCCTCTCTATCTAAACCATTTCAACGGTTGCCCTTCCTCTCTCAGTAACACGTTCCGTCCGTTCCTTCCTTCCCTCTTTCCCTCTCTCTCCCCTCTCTCCCTCCCTCCATCCATCTATCCATAGTCCATCCATCCGTCCGTCCTTCCGTAGAAAGGCACCAACTATCTTCATAGAAACGCAAGAAACTAATTATCCGTCTATTGTGTTGCGCCGTTTCTCGATATCTTCCTGCCTCGACGCCAGTCAGGCTTCTTCCCTCCCCAATCATCCCTCTCTCTACCCTCCATCCCTCCATCCCTCCCTCCCTCCATCTCCCCATCCCCCAGCATACAAACGCAGCACCGGCAGCAGCAGCCTCTGAAGCCGTCCGTTGGCTGCCAAGTCTAGTTCCTGCGGCGACGATATCATACAAGGATGCTTCTCTGCCTCAGCAACCAACGGAAGTCAGTGCTTCTTCGCCGTTGGTCATCTCTTATGCAGCGCCTTTTCTGACGCATCTCAATCGGTGGCGCTATAGAAGTCAAAAAGGTTGGATGACGTTCGTTTTCTTTTGTCTGGTTCTGTTGCGGAGGGGTTTGTTTGTTTTTGAGAAATAACGTTGTTTTTGTTTGTGTACTTGTTAAGTACTACCGTGAAGTCCACAGGCGAGTACCTCCCTATTTAAAAGGCGCATTATAAATACCTAACTCAGATAATTGTTCTGTCAAGTATGAATTACGACACCTTAACCTAAGTATTTTAATACAATTTGAGTATAATATATCTCCTTTTGCTGTTTATATTATTATACTACACCTTTACTTGATTATAAATGTATATTGATTTACTATGCTTTACTTATTTTAAGTTTTCAATAATAGGCAATACTTTAGACTAATTATTCAGATTCAGAATTTGCATGGGTGTTGGGAATGCTATTGAAACAATGCTGGTATTGTTATTACCATTGTCATCGTCATTAAATGAAAGTTTGGATTTCTTAGTGATAATTTCGGTACAATAATACCAGTCTAATGTATTCTGTGCTATCTCCATGGTGCTGTCATAGACACACAGGACATTAATATATAAGATCGCTTTGAAATTGACCAGTGTTTCGCAATCACAATTCTTCGGAAAAGACAGAGTACCAAGGGGTCACTTGAGTAATCCGACAAGGATAAAGCCCTGGACAGTGTCAGAGAACACAGGCCAGTGGTGTAGCGACGGGGGTGTGGCCCGTGTGGGGAGGGCGGCCGACACGGGCGCCAACTCCATAGGGACGCCGGCGGACCGTGACCAAGATGCTGTAAAAGTAGTTAAAAAGTTATCAAAAAAGACTAAACCTATATCAGAAATTTACAATTGGAACTCGAACCCTCGACTCGAGGGTCCTCTCATCATCATGTAATTTGACACCACAGAATCAATCTATTTGTTATTTTCTCGCTCCACAATTCGATGGGAGGAATTTAAAAAACCTTTCGATCACATTTAAACGCGCATCTGAAACCCGATGGAGTGCAAGAACAGAGGATGTTAAAGCAACTTCAGAAGGTCTCACGGCAACCTTGTAAAACTACTTGAAAAATTGGCATGAAGGCAGGCCCGAATTAAGGGGGATGCTAAGGGCCCGCGGTTTTGGGGGACCCGCATTTTAGTCTATATTTTATGTGCGTGATGGTGGACCGGTGGTCGTCAGAGGGGATCGTTCGAAGGTAATCACAGCACCCTGCCCCGCACTAGCCGATGGAGTGCGGGGCAGGGAGCTGTGCTTAATGCTGTGCTTAAGGGTGCTTAATGCGGAAATCAGACTATACATATACTAGACAGGATGTAGAGAGGTTGTCCAAGATACTCTGAACTTTCATTTTGACTAACTGGGAAGACGGAGAACTAGCAAGAGATGTGGGTTTATCTGCAGAAGAAGACATTATACGCATAATGGAAAACCTGTTGATCAGTTTCAGCAAGACATAACAAATTGATTTGCTCGTTCGAAAGATCTCAACTATAAATGTCGTTTCTTACTTGATATCAAAACACTTATAATGAGCTGAAACTTGAATGAACTTCGTAAGTATTCGCTTGATTTGGAAATTTTTTATGATAGACCTACCGATGTTGATGGGAAAGAACTTTATACTGAGTAATGCGACTGTAATCCTACTGCATACAACATCATCATCATCCAGCAAACTATCGCCCCATTGCTAACGTTACTTTTCTATCTAAAATACTGGAACGCATTGTTGCTAACCAGCTGTGGGCATATCTGGATATGAATGAATTGATTCCGTCGCAGCAGTCGGGTTTCCGTCGGAATCACTCCACAGAGACTCTCCTGCTTCGACTTTTGTCAGACTTCTATAGCGCAATTGACCGTGGTCAGGTTACTCTTCTTGCTCTCTTTGACGTAAGCTCTGCCTTTGACTCTGTGGACCACTCCATTCTCTTACAGCGTCTCTCTACTTCCTTTGGCTTGGTGGATCAGCCTCTGGATTGGGTTACATCCTTCTTAACTGACCGCTCAAACTGTGTAGTCCTTGGTTCGTCCAGGTCTCTTTGGGTCTCTGCTCCTTTTGGGGTGCCCGGTGCCCCAGGGTTCTGTCCTGGGCCCACTGCTATACCTTCTTTATACTGCTGATCTCTGCCCCTTGCTGGCATCTCAGAGGCTTCTGCACCAACTATTTGCCGATGATGTGCAAGCCTACATCCACACCCATTCGGCGGATGCGGTGGCTACTGTAAGCCAGATGTGTCTGACTATGGATGTCCTCTCTTCTTGGATGGCCTCCAATCGGCTACTCTTAAATCCCTCTAAAACACAACTTATTTGGTTGGGTGGCCGTAGGCAACTTCAGGGTATCGACTTTTCCCAACTTACCTTGCTCTTTCCTCACATAACCTTTTCAGTTACAGTTCGTGATCTGGGACTTACTCTTGACTCTGAGCTTACTTTGTCTCAACATGTGAGCCTGGTTGCACGGAGTTGTTATTATCAGCTTCGTCAGCTTCGAGTGGTCTCTCGCTCTCTTTCTCATGATGCGGTCGTGGTCCTTGTTCACGCCTTTGTTACCAGTCGAATTGACAACTGTTGCTCCCTACTCGCTGGCCTTCCTCTTGGGGTTCTGGGGCGACTAGATCGAGTTCTACGCTCGGCTGCTCGTCTCATTGGACGACTACCTAAGTTCTCTCCTGTCTCTGCATACATACGTGATGTGTTGCACTGGCTGCCTATCTCTCAGCGGATCTCATACCGCACTTCTGCTCTAGTTTCTCGCTGCGTTCTTGGCTGTGCTCCAGCTTACTAGCGTGATCTTTGCCGCCCAGTGTCCGACGTTGCAGCGCGTCGGGCGATTCGTTCTACGACGACGGGTGAGCTCCTAGTTCCACGGGCACGCTTGGCTATTTAAGCAGCGCCGTGCTTTTTCGGTTGTGGGACCTTCCACCTGGAATGACCTTCCGCTTAAGGTCCGCTCTTTACTTGTGAGCCAACCGGCAGGGTTCTACAAGTCCCTCAAGTCTTTTTTCTTTAGTCGTGGCTGGGCTGGGAGCGCTTCTGAGTAGTTTCTTGAAGAGGCGCTATATAAATGTTCTGAATGAATGAATGAATCATATATTCGTTTATTGTGTTAACAACAGCCATAACGCTGTAGATGTACATAGAACAAAAATACATCTAGATATTATAGTATATGAAGTAATAATAGCTTAGTAAGAGTTCAGGAATAACATACGAGATATAAAATTTCGTGAGTCCTTGTCAGGAAGGTTAAAGTTATGTGGTCTGACCCTAAGGAAAATAGGGAGTAAAATGTTGGTTAGGAAAAAGGCATCTGAGTGAATGATTCTCATTTAAGAGGACGGCTTTAAAGAGTGAAGTGTCTGCTTTATTAGCAAGAACATTCGTAGAAGGAGAATCTGACTGAATAAAACCAGAGCGTTTTAATCTGTTATTCAGACGTTCTATGCGGGATTTGATGTGGTGAAACTTTACCAGAAACTCCAGTAGATTTACTTGTATTTATAACATCGTATGGGGATTAAGATGTTTTCCCAATTTTTAATTGCCAGCTAGCTACGAACGTTCCTTCAGCAAGCTGAAACTAATTTTGACTTATTTTGAGAGCGTCAATGGGACAGCAGCCTCTTGCGGATCTTGCACTTCTCCGTGTTGAAAAAGAAGCATTGGAGAAATTGACTTTGAAGAGAATGTAGAGTCGTTTGCTACTTTGAAGTCATGAAAAATTAGTTTTCTGCAGCTTTAAGAATACGCCAAATATCTGGTCCATCCTACAAACTCACCAAAACCGCACCTCTCTCTCTCTCTCTCTCTCTCTCTCTCTATAGCTCTCTCTCTCTCTCTCTCTCTCTCTCTCTCTCTCTCTCTCTCTCTCTCTCTCTCTCTCTCCCCTCTCTCTCTATCTCTGTCTGATGATGTGGTGAAACTTCTCTCTCTCTCTCTCTCTCTCTCTCTCTCTCTCTCTCTCTCTCTCTCTCTCTCTCTCTCTCTCTCTCTTTCTCTTTCTCTCTCTCTCTCTCTCTCTCTCTCTCTCTCTCTCTCTCTCTCTCATTTGATGTGGTGTCTCTCTCTCTCTCTCTCTCTCTCTCTCTCTCTCACCTCTCTCTCTCTCTCTCTCTCTCTCTCTCTCTCTCTCTCTCTCTCTCTCTCTCTCTCTCTCTCTCTCTCTCTCTCTCTCTCTCTCTCTCTCTCTCCACAAATCTTTCACTCAATACTGAAAGCACATCTCTTAATTTAAAAATCCCATCCTGATTACTCTTCTTTCCCCCCCCTTATCGCTTACTTTACTTCACCGCTTCAATTCTAAACACCATCCACCTTAACCATCCTTTGGATCTTGACCTCGAATCGATTCTGACCCTACCTGTCTATCGATTTTGCTTAACTGAGCGCCTGTGAATAAGCTGGTTCCCGCGACTTCTTTTTTGGGCGCTGAAGATGTCTCGAAAATACAGTTGTAATTCTCAAATAGTATAGCTCCCCTATTCATATTTTGCGAAGACTTTACTGTGGGTCATATTGTAAAAACATCAGTATTAGTATTGGCATCGCTTTTAAAAAAAGCTGCAGCAATAAGCTTATATTCCATGCAGGCTCGAAAATATCCCGTATCTCTGTCACCATTCGCCATACATTATCCCAACAGGTTAAGCATACAAACTGTAGTAAAAATGCTGTAGGATGAATTTGTGCTGGTTTTAAAGAGGAGACCTGAGTATGCGTTATTTTTCTTTTTAACGGCAGGTTTATAGAGTGAAAGCGCATTGGTTTTAATTTTTAACAGTAGGCCTACAATGCCCTACATCATTGCTATTTTCACCGGCATGCAGCGCTATATGCTGTACTTCTGACCTGGAAAATTCACAGGAAACGTTTATGCTGCTGCAAATTATTTATTAAATGATAATGCATTAAATGATAATAATATGTAGACTTAAGATTAGTCGCTGTTGTTATAATCGTAATCGTAATCGTAAACTCAAAATTTCTAAGACGCTGCTCTAAAGCTATTCGCAAAAACTAACACAAGTCACCCTCAGGGCTAAGGCAGAGACAAAACTGGAGACAAAACTTGGACATGGCAAAAACAAAGGACCTCATAGGACCAAAAACCCAAAACCAGTCTAACTTCAAATCCGGTCTGATAAAGTTTATAACGATCCTCATAATTATATGTATGTCAACGATGATTGGCATCTTGCAACTTCAACTCTAACACAGAGTTTTTATATAGGATTGACATTTCCCGCTAATGACTAGACGACGTACAGTTTATACAAATCAAGGCAGGTACTTATACAAACTACACGCCGTATTCAACAATACATACATATATACACGCAACGTGAGTCATCATATTCAACATTCCCATAGATTTTCGAACAGACGGTTCCTTCCTCAGCCCATCGTCGTTTTTCTCCGGACCATTAATCCGATCCCTTCACTCTTTCCGCCTTCCTCCCATTCCTCTTCTTCATAACGGTCTCCGGCTTCTGCACTGTCTTCCACGCGGCCTCAGTTAACAGCAGAGACGTGTCTTGGCAAAACAACCAGCGCGGATAAAGGAGAGAGGGCCGGGAAGAAGGAGGGAAGAAGTGGAGGGAACGGAAAGGAAGGGAGGGAGATTGTTAGACACGCGTCGACATCCGTCAGTTGACGGCGCTCAGTTCGTGATTCTATTTCTAATGGAACGAGAGGGATTCATGTTACGGAACTCCTCCCGTCTTCAGTAACCGAAGGAGAGGCAGGAAGAGGCGATCCATAGACGGGAGAGAGAGTGCAAAGGAGAGATGAAGAGACAACAGCGAGAGAAAGAGGAACGTGAGAGAAAGAGAGACAGTCACAGACGGTAACAGAAGAAAAGCGAGAATAAATTAATGATACAGACGATGAGACAATGAAAGGTATAGAGGGGAAAGATATTTAGAGAGTGATACAAAGAGACAGAGATACAGAGCGAGAGGGAGAAAGAGACTGACAGGGAGAAAGACTAGGGGAAGGAGAAAGCTAGAATGGCTGACAGAGGCGGAAAGAGGAATAGAAAGAGAGAGACAGAGAGAGAGAGAGAGAGAGAGAGAGAGAGAGAGAGAGAGAGAGAGAGAGAGAGAGAGAGAGAGAGAGACAGACAGACAGACAGACAGACAGACAGATAGAAGACAGACAGACAGACAGACAGACAGACAGACAGACAGACAGACAGACAGACAGACAGACAGACAGAGACAGACAGACAGACGTACAGACAGAGACAGACAGACAGACAGACAGAACAAGCAAGCAGCAGCGGCGGCATGAGCTAAAGCCTGTAAAGTTGCCCTGTAAATATGGTGGCGGGGCTGGTGCGTCGGCGGCGGCGTCGGCGGAGTCTGTTGGACGGCGAAGGACCGTTCGCCGCCGGAAGACAGATGACCGGCGCCCGCGACGTGCCCTGAATGCTCTTCCTCGCCCCACCGATCGACCCTCCCTCTCTCCCTCTGACATCCCAGCCTCAGCAACATTAACAGCAGCAGAAGCAGCAGCAGCAGCAGCATACTCAGGCGAGTGCTGAATGACACGCAAGACAGTGGCGTGTCGAGAGGCATTTGCAGCTCTCGTCAGCGTCTCTGTAGATGAGGATGGAGTTACACCCTTAGCAGTTATGTCTCGTTACAGCAGAGACGGCTGCTGTGCTCTCAAAGATACGCTTCTCTGTATGCACATAATTATGAGCAGGCCTGGATTAACCACGGGTCCAGTGGGTCCACAGACCCAGGCCTACTAAAAATGTCACAGATGAGGGCATATACCATTAGTATTCTACCTTAAAAACTGTATACATTCTAAATTCTAATGCTGTCCTTAGCTATTATTTTAGTTTTTAAATGTTACATCGTTGACAAGTAACAGCTGGAATATGTTTAAACAAGCTAGTTTTACTGCAGACTAACAACGTTAGTCACTTGCAACTCGACAGCTAAGATAATTATGAGATTTGTGACTGTTAGCTCCTTTAGGCCGTTAGGGGTTCCAACTTCCCAGCACAGTTTACTCTGCTGAGGCTGCTGATAACTTCTTCCGCCCATCACCATCGCCTCTCCAAATGCTGCAAATAATAATTATGGAGGAATGCAATTTGGTATCAGGATTTCCGAATGTTTGCATTGCTCTGGGTATATATCTTATACTTCCTGTGTCTAATTGCAGCGGTGAAAGATCACTTAGTCACCTAAAGCGCATGGAAAATGCTCAAAGATCAACGACGGGACAAGATAGACTGACAAATTTAACACTTATGAACAACTAGACTTTTCAAACCGGCTTCGCCCGGGGTATTTTTACCAGGCCTTACTTTAGACGGCTTTGCGAGGAATGACGCTTTGTTCCTCGTTTCGTAGCCGCCCGTGTATTTGACTTTAACGACATCTTCCACAGGACCGGTGTATTTCAATTAAACGACATCTTTCTCAGCGCCCGTGTATTTGAATTTAACAATGTGCAAATTTTTCGTGTGTCCCTCTGGCGAATTTACGCGCTGGCTTGAAATTGTTTAATATCAACTCTATGCAATTAAACAATCGTATACTCCTGCATAGCTAGATTTCAATGGCATCGAAACTTAAAATGTCCAAATATCGGAATTTAAAGTAAATTTTGAGGTGAAATAAAGTTGGGTTGAGATCTATAGAAATTCAAATGAAAACGTTCGTTAAAAATTTCGTATCCCTAAAGTGTTGCATTGGCGAATTTTTACCCACATGCATGCATGCATGGTATTGGCGACTACATAGTGGCCACACTAGCACTGACTGAAGTCAGACAATTAACGACGAAGAGTTACGGCGTTGGTCGAATGTGGAGGAGGAGCGTCGATCGGCTGCTCTTGCGTGACTGCGAATGGAAGGAGGAGGAGGATTATGTAGCACCCTTGTCCACATTAGTTTGGCCTGAAACTAACAATGGGGATTTAGAGCCCGCTAAGGTCGTTAAAAGAGCGCCATAAAAGTAAGCTCCCCTTCCTCATTTCCCAACATTTCCTCCTCCTCTTCCTCCCCATCTTCTTCCTCCTCCTCCACTTGTTTGTCCCGGATCCAACGCTCTCTCCCTCCTCTCTTCCTCCTCCTCCAATGCCTCCTATCTTTTCATGACTTCTTCCCTCCGTCTTGTATCGTTCTCATCATGTCCAACAACGACAACAGCCGTCGCAAACATCATCTCCCATTTAATGCTTGGCATCGTCGTTGTGTTGGCGTCATCACTACCACCGTCATTACTATCAACATCACTCATAACTACCAGTCATCATCAATATCACTCGTTATCATCATCACTATCGTCATCGCAATCATCATCATCACCATCTGCTTCTTCGCCTCTTCATCATCATCATCATCATCATCATCATCATCATCATCATCATCATCATCATCATCATCATCATCATCATCATCATCATAATCATCATCATCATCATCATAATCATCATCATCATCATCGTCGTCGTCGTCGTCGTCGTCATCGTCATCATCATCATCATTCATCATCATCATTCATCACCACCATTTTTCCTTCTCCAATTCGAACGATACTTTATAAACAGCATATATTTTAAGCAACAATTTATAATTAATTTAATAAATAAACAATCGTTAACAAATACCAAATTTACGGTTTCAGTTGCTTGCGAATAAGAATACCTCACGCTGAAAGATGACAGCACATGGAAGTTGGACGTTGCGAGCAAAGAGTTCACTTGAAAAGAGAGAAATTACATGAGAGCAGACATCATATGGACGTATGACGTTACATGGAAAGTCATCGATTTCATACGGGAAGATGACGTCAAATTGGAAGATGGCGTCGTCATATGAAGCCTTTCTCTGTCTGTTGGCGTGCATTCTTGGTTTCAAGACGCGATACGGTGACGCAGGTGGGTAGAAACACGAAACCAGTTTTCCCTATAGCGTAGTAGCTCATTTGTGCATGTACAGGCGCATGTCGAAAAGGCATGCAATACATCTGAGATTCTCCATGTCTCAAGCGCACGTGTACCTGTCTTGTGCATGTTCCTTCCATATTATTGTCTTTATTGGTGCATTTCGAGTCATTTTCCCAGCTATCATTTGGCCAAGTTTCTTACGAGACAGTTCTGATCGCGTTGTAACGTGATATGCGAGCAAGTCCTGTGAACTCATTATCAGGCGACCAAACACCAAAATACACCAAAATACAAGAAACCAACAGGCCAATTGCAGGGATAGAATGCGCGCGCGTAACAGATATCAAGATTGTGGGAGTCAGTGGCGTTACGAGGGGCAGGCGGGGGCGGCCGCCCCCGGGCGCAGGACAAGGGGGCGCAAAATTAGGCTTTAGAAAAAAGTTTTGTTAAAGAAATCAGGCAAGAATAGCAAAAAAAAGTCCAAAAGTAACTATTATACATGAGTCTTGTAGGGGCGCGGGCGTGGGGGGCGCAAAATGAGGCTTCTGACAATTTGACCACTTTTTCAGGAAAAAAAGATGGAAAAGCAACACACACAAAAATCATGAGAATTTTTGGGAGAACTAAGAGGAAAAATTTTCAGGAAATTCTTGCCCCACGCACGAACCCCTAGTTACGCCACTGGTGGGAGTAAACTATCAGAATAGAATCGGATTCTCTTCGAATATAAATAAAAACTGCATCAAAGCTAAGGAATCTTGCTTTGCTCTGCGAGTCCTTGTGGCCCATGGGCTCACTGGAAACCGCCTACACGATGCTGCGCGTTCCACTACACTTGCTCAACTTCTGCACTCTTCCCCTACCTGGTGGGGATTTACTAACGTGGAGGAAAGAGAATGTATGACTGCACTGATTAAAAAACTTATACGCCAGAAATATTTAGGCCTACCTAATTGTACCCCTATACCATTGAAGAGTTGTGTGCCAAAGCAGTCGAAGCTCTCTTCTCTGCGATATTGTTGGACCATGGGCATGTCTTTCACGGATTACTCCCCCCCCCCCAATCCGTGATGCATGATACACCCTTAGACCTCGTTCTCACAACCGTAATATTCCGCGCTGTGACCCCGTCAATAGGAAGGAATTTATTAGCCTACTAGGATGTTGTACAGTTAATAATCATGTTTCACAAACATTATCACTACGCAAATTTTATTAATATTATCAATATTATTACTTCGATGTTTCATCATTATCATTATATGACTGTTGTCCCATTGTGCGTTTGCAAATGGTGCATTAAAGTTTACTTACTTACTTACTTACTTTTCGGCTATAAACCGAAAGAAATGGATTTCGTTAATATCTGGGTAAAGAGAAGTGTGATGCAATGAGATGGGAGTGAACAATATAAGATGCACTAAGGCAGTGCTTCCTAATCTTTTTTGACTACGGAACCCTTTTGAACTTCAATTTTCTGGACGGAACCCCGATCCACCAAACCATATTCTGGTATACGTAGCGCCTGCATGCGAAGTAGACCAATATATATATACATGTATAGGTGTAATTATACTAATTAATAACAGTGGACGAGACAGTGTTAATCCATTAGATTAGAAATAATTTGAAATGGAACCCTTGTCTTCGCCTCTTAGTCTGATTTCTAATGTAACAACACATTCAAACGACACTTTTTTTTATAATGTCCAGCTTTGTTCGTAGTGGCTTTGTGTATATTACAAACAAAAGAGGACCAAGCACGGAACCGTACGGATCGCCACACGTCAACTAAGCATAAAATTAATAATTACTCATTAAATATAAATGCTGAAAGAAGCGTGTCACGGTACGATTAATGTCTCCGATTGGAGCGAAACGTTACAAGCAAGAAGAAACAGACGGATTATCTAACAGGACCTCAGTTCAGTGAATTGCGCTAGCGACTTCATCTACTTAAACTCGGCATCCATGCATCCATGCATCCATGCATCCATGCATCCATGCATCGATCCATCCATCCATCATCCATCCATCCATCCATCCATCCATCCATCCATCATCCATCCATCCATCCATCCATCCATCCATCCATCCATCCATCCATCCATCCATCCATCCATCCATCCATCCATCCATCCATCCATCCATCCATCCATCCATCCATCCATCCATCCATCCATCCATCCATCCATCCATCCATCCATCCATCCATCCATCATCCATCCATCCATCCATCCATCCATCCATCCATCCATCCATCCATCCATCCATCATCCATCCATCCATCATCCATCCATTCATCCGTCCATCCACCAACCTACCCATCCATCCACCCATTCACGTAGCGCCTGCGTGCGAAGTAGACAATATAGGTTTATTTAATAACAGTGATCGAGATAATTATAATTATGCAGTTTTAATCCATAAAAATTCGATTTGAAATCACTTTTAATGAAATTTACATACGGAACCCTTGTCTTCGCCAGTGTGATTTTCCATACAGATTTTATTTTAGTTATAGTTACAGTTATAGTTAGTGGCTTTTTATTTTAGTTATAGTTATAGTTAGTATTATTTTTAGTTATAGTTATAGTTAATGGATTTTTATTTTAGTTAATTTTAGTTACTACTTAGTTACAATAATTAAGGCTATAAGCAAAATTGTGCGTATTAACACGCTGTTTCACAATTTGCTCAGAGCTTTGAAAGCCGCTGAAGCATGGGTGCATTCAGGTTCATGAATACACGAGTTTCCATAGTAGCCTAATTGACAAATCGCATAATAAAAATATCGCATTTTTTCGTTCTCATTTATGTCGAATCGTCCACATTGCACTTCCTATTTTTATTTTTTTTAATAACGAAAATAAAGATGAATTTTCGTTTTTGTTATTTTCGTTATAGTTATAGTTATAGTTAATGATATTTTTTAGTTATAGTTATAGTTATTGTTAATAAAATCATTTTATTTTCGTTAACGAACATTTTCGTTATCGTTATCGTTAAGGAGAATCACACTGGTCTTCGCCTCTTTGTCTGATTTCTAATGTAACAACACATTCAAACAACACTTTTCTCCCATTTTCTCACGGAACCTTGTTACACGGAATGCTATGGGTCCGCGGAACACACTATGGCGGAACGCTGAATTGAGGTAGGATACGATAGGCTATAATATGCTTAGAAAAGGAAATCAATTCAAGATAGCAAACAAAGCAAACAAAAGGAAAGAAATGAAAAATCAAGGAAAGGAAAAATCAAGGAAATGAAAGGAGCGAAGGAGAGATAAGAACAAATAAAGGAAATGAAAGGAGCCACGGAAAGATAACAAGAAAGAAACGAGCAGGAAGGGAAAAGGAATGAAAATATAAGACAGTGTAAAGAAAACAGAAATAAATGGAAGGAGAACAAAGAAATTATTTAAAAAAATTAAGGTAAGAAAACTATTGAACAAATAAAATGACAAAAGAGCGCATGAATGAACGAATGCTTGATGTCATATGACTCGAATCTAATCATGCTCCAGTATATACCATGGCATAGCTATTTTTAACTGACTCCAGTGCTTTTTTCAGCCGAATAGGTCCGGAGCGGCGTCTCGGGACCTTTTTCCAGCTATAAAAACAGTTTAGTTAATTTAAATTTTCAAAAATTATTTCAAATTACTTAGATACCTTAATTTAATTTAAGTGCTTTCAATGTTATCGATATTGATAAATATGAAATAGAAATATATTAGCATAAAATATGCCCCTATAACTGTTCTGAATTTGTTGAGTTCCAGAACCGTTTTCCTAGAAAAAAAGCATTGACTGACTCAATGACTTATTCGCAGTCTAGGCTAGATTGCCTCATCTTGAACACAACTTTCGATTCTAACTCGTCAAGAAGCATTGAACGTTGAAACATCGATCGATCCATCAATTGTTAACTGACTCGGTGACTTTGATCATCTATCATTCCAACCGTCTGTCCATCCGTCCGTCCGCCCGGCCACCTATCTACATGTAGATACGAAAACCTAATTCTGACTCGACGGCGTGCCGTTATCCAGAGCAGTCACTTCTCGCCACGCGGCTTAGCGCGGGTGATTATAGATAATTTCTAACAGCTTATCAGTTGCCTGTCAGACGCTTGTTCACGGTTCGTCGGGCGGCTAAGACCTACTCTCCTTCCTGCCTTCGCCCACCCATTCCTACTTATCTCCCACTCGTCCCTCGTCATTCCCATGAATCGCATCTCCTTGCCTCAAACTGCAAGGTCACCTATGGTCACCTAAACAGTCTCCCTGTATTGCTATGAGGAAGGCAGGCAAGTAAACTATAGTTGATGTGCGTTAGCAAAGTAAAGGTAAAGGTAACACTAGTGCTATTTACGACCCTCTATAAGGTTGAAGAATCATTTGGCTGAAGCGCAAACATGACCACAACAATCGAGGAACAGAACAGCTGCGTTGGAACTTGTTGAGTTCCGAAATGAGTTGGTGAATTATGTAAGTCTAATCAAGGTAAGACAATATGTCTAATCAGGCAAGACAATACAAGTCTAATCAAGGTAAGACAATATAAGTCTAATCAAGGTAAGACAATATAAGTCTAACAAGGTAAGACAATATAAGTCTAATCAAGGTAAGACAATACAAGTCTAATCAAGGTAAGACAATATAAGTCTAATCAAGGTAAGACAATATAAGTCTAACAAGGTAAGACAATATAAGTCTAATCAAGGTAAGACAATACAAGTCTAATCAAGGTAAGACAATATAAGTCTAATCAAGGTAAGACAATATAAGTCTAACAAGGTAAGACAATATAAGTCTAATCAAGGTAAGACAATATAAGTCTAATCAAGGTAAGACAATATAAGTCTAACAAGGTAAGACAATATAAGTCTAATCAAGGTAAGACAATATAAGTCTAACAAGGTAAGACAATATAAGTCTAACAAGGTAAGACAATATAAGTCTAACAAGGTAAGACAATATAAGTCTAATTAAGGTAAGACAATATAAGTCTAACAAGGTAAGACAATATAAGTCTAACAAGGTAAGACAATATAAGTCTAATCAAGGTAAGACAATATAAGTCTAACAAGGTAAGACAATATAAGTCTAACAAGGTAAGACAATATAAGTCTAACAAGGTAAGACAATATAAGTCTAATCAAGGTAAGACAATATAAGTCTAATCAAGGTAAGACAATATAAGTCTAACAAGGTATGACAATATAAGTCTAATCAAGGCAAGACAATGAGGGTAATAAGTAAAATTCCTCTATATGAAAGAACTGGAAAGGTGAACTATATATCTGATGACTTTGTGCGAACCCTAGCAGACTTCAGTCATCGTCACGCATTGCTTGTTAGCGAACCAGTGAGGTATGACGTCTGATGAAGGGAATTAATGACCTGTCGGGCGCCGAGGGGGCGCCACGAAGAGGGCGGATGCATCTGACGCCATCCGTCTGATAGGAAGTCGACCGTTGAAGGGCAGCATAATAAAACCACTGGAGACAAACAACAGTTGCACCCAAGGCTCCACCTACAACTTTCCAACCATACTATTCTTAAACAGCAACTATAAAAACACGCCCTGCATGTTTACGCGATGAATGAATGGATGGATGGATGGATGGATGGATGGATGGATGGATGGATGGATGGATGGATGGATGGATGGATGGATGGATGGATGGATGGATGGATGGATGGATGGATGGATGGATGGATGGATGGATGGATGGATGGATGGATGGATGGATGGATGGATGGATAGAAGAATGAATGAATGGCTGGATGGCTGGATGGATGGATGGATGGATGGATGGATGGATGAATGGATGGATGGATGAATAGCTGCATTGACCATGTGTGTTAATAAATAAATAATAATAAATAAAAAAAGACAAACAAACTCATATAAATATAACTGGATGCATTTCTACATGGTGCATTCACCGCCTTTCAGATGTGTTTGCTGTATACTATGTAAATGCACATGTAAACAACTGTTATAATGCTCCACTGTTCTTAAACAACTGCATTAGATCTTACTTTACGTTTTTACAGCCTCCGTAAACCTAATCATGTTTCCATTCGACCCAGCCAAGCAGAAGTTGCCCTCAGCGCTGATAAACTTCCAAATGAAACGATTTACTGCGCCTCCTCCTTTTTGAAGTCTGTCTACACCGTTGATGAACTGTGTGTGTCCTTTATTATCGCCCAAGGCAGCGGTCGGCGGAGGCGGCCATCTTGGTCGGCCGATGAATTTGTGGTCGTCGGACGGGTGGGGAGGTGATCCCTCCTCGGTTGATAATAGAATTAATCAACGGCGCCATGACACCCGTGACCCGTGCTGCACCGACCACGCACGCCATGTTAAATAAATGGTCGCGCCTCATAGGAACGCGTCCATGCGACGGGCGATAATACGGCGCCTTATAATTAGATTGGGGCGCCTCTGTCGGATTAGACTGGCGCAATGCCTCTTCGTGCGTGCGTATATATATATATATATATATATATATATATATATATATATATATATATATATATATATAGGCAGGCGTGTGTAGGTGTGTGTGGGCTTACGTTTGCGTGGGCGTATATATGCGAGGGTGAGATTATCGCTGGACGATATTAGGACGGCCTTTGCTCCTAAGCTCAGCCTCTGGACCTTCTGCAGCTAATGACGGTCGACGAGTTGTTTCTGAAAAGGAGTTCGAACGCCATCTGACGATGGCTGCTGGATTGGCATTCAGCAGAGTCTACTGGCTCTGCTTTAAAGCAGGATTCTGAACAGAGACGGACGAACGGACGGACGGAAAATGATGCACGCAGAAACACAGGGACAGAAACTTATAAATCTGGAAGAGTGACGCTGCGATCTCTCCACGTAGGGGAGGGGAGGAGGGGAGTGAAGGGGAGGGGAGGGGAGGGGAGTAGAGAGGAGAGGATACCGGGTGGGAGTGCAGGAGGGGAGAGGAGAGTACAGGACAGGAGAGAGACAGGAGGGGAGGAAAGGGGAGGGAGGGAAGGGAAGGGGAGTGGAAGAGAGAAGAGGAGATGAGATGAGAGGAGAGAGCAGAGGAGCAGAGGAAAGGACAGGAGAGGAGAAGCGAAGAGAGGAGAGGGGAGGAGATGAGAGGGGACAAAGAGGGAAGAAGGAGGACAGAGCAGGACACGAGTTGAGCGACGGCAATGGATGGATAAGAAGAGAGTGCATGGACACTGGCTAAATAGGGGCGAGGGGCGAGGGTGGAACGGTAGCGGGGGAGAGAAAAATGCCGTCTGATTAAATTATCGTTCTTGTTTGTCATGATTATTTAAACAACGGTGTCTATTTGCTTCGCAATGGAAAAGTTTGTCGATGCCAGCAGATCGATACGAGGGAACGATTCATCCCGACACGAGGAGGGTTGTCACAAAGCTTGGCAGGAGTAGGAGGCGACTGGCAGGACGAGGCTCAAGAGAGCCATCGACACGAGCAGACGAACAGAGGAGTTGTGTAATTTGGACCAAGGAGCAAACAGAACCTCATCTCTTCTCTGGGGAACCTCTAGAGCCATCGAACGGATCGGGCGGACTTCGGGGCTTGATACGGATGATTATACCACCATCACAGTTAATGAGCTGCAGAGACCTAATATTTATTGCAATATTAAATATATTAATTTTAGTGATAATAATGATCAGGCTAATAATGCAACAGCCCCATAGGTAATTATTATTATTGGCCTTATCATTGTTATCACTAAGATTAATATATTAATCCACAGCCGAGAGTGACATGGGGAGACAATCTCTGAACCAGTCCCCCCCGCAACAAATCACCTCATCCCCACATCCCCGCAGGGTAATTTAATAATCCCCCCCCATCCCCGCAGGTTTCAACCCTCCCCACCCCATCCTGCAGGGCTGTTCCCATCATTCCCCATCCCCGCAGGTTTTCTCCTTGTCCCCACCTTATCCCCGAGGACATATGACATTCCCCGGAAAACACCAATTAAAATTAAAAATTTAACATATTTTAGCTTACAAAGCTTTGTATTTCCTGCATTTGAATTATCTATCGACAGTCGTCATTAACCAAATCTTGACCATTTCTGACTAGAACGTTCAGGAAATAAGAAAATCTCCTTATCAGTTCTCAAGTTCTTAACATCACCCGGGTTTCTTGCCGGCTCATTCCACATTGCCGCGGTATTACCGCGATAGTAAACCCCATTACCGCGGGATTACCGCAATTGTTGTCCCCATTACAAATTACCGCAATTGTTGTCCCCATTACCGCGGATTTACCGCGGTTACCGCGGTTTCCCAATGGAAATTCCCCATGTCACTCTCTAATCCACAGCCGCTGTGGATCTCTATGGATCACTGAACCAGTCGACCATTGAATCAATCACTTCAACATCGTATCTAATTTAATAAAATATTAAATAACTATTTAAACTACTCGTTAAGTCCTGCAGCTGTGTACATTCAATGGTTGGTCCTTGTCTTGACCTTATGTGAACATAAACTGGAAAACTTGAAAATGAATCATTTATACTCAGCAAAGCTGTGCAGTTCCTATCCTTTGAAATTCTACGCATTCTGTCGTCGGTTCTACAATGTCATCCACGTCTAACGTCTTAAGACCCGTGTGTTTAAGATCATTCGTCAGATGGACCACCGGGTTCACTTGAAGCGACCATCGTCGATGCCTTAAGTGCCTTATCAAAACGGCATTATAGAAGTCATTAGATTAGATAGGTTGCAATCAATAGATCAATCAGTCAGTCGATCGATCGATCAATCAAACATTCCATCAATCAAGAATGGATCAATTAATTGATCGATCAATCAATTCCGTTTGTTTTATTGAGCAGAGATGCGCGATTTCTGCGCCTGGGAGACGTTCAACGCTTCGTGTGGAGCAGATGAAGTGATCGTCATCGATGACGCTCTGTACGGTCGTATGCGTCACAGCAGGTGCGTCCGACATGACCTTGGCTTCGTCGGCTGCTTCAAGAACGTCCTTGACCTTGCCGACTCGCTGTGTTCTGGTCAGAGACGATGCGAAATCCGGGTTCCCAGCCCTGACCTCGACATGACGGAACCGTGTCTTCAAGACATCAAGTCATACTTGTCGATTGGCTACAGCTGCAAGAAAGGTAGGCCTACCTGTCTGTCCTATATATATGCATATCAACCAGTATGCTTGTCTACCTGCCTGCCTGCCTGCTTATGTGAAAGCAGAGTTACTTTTCCCATCACCATTTGTGACCTTGTAGGTCTGCTGAGAAGGAAAGGTTATAAATAGGTGGAAGTCTGGAAAGTCAACCATTCCACCATTTTCCATTAGAAGTCGAGGACTGTGGACAAGAAAACGTTGACAAAGTCATAACGACTGTAAGAAATCACAAGAATTTTTAGATTTTCGACGATATAAGACTGTTCGAACCCTTCTTTCTTCTTTGGCCCCTCGACAACTTTGATCCGCCACTCCCCACCCCCAATTCTCAAAATCATTTGACGCCCCATTTATCTTCCTGTCTGTCTATTATGTTTGTCTTCTGCTTTGTTTGTCTGCCTGTCTGTCCGTCTGCCTGTTTATTTACCTGTATTTGTGTCTCCCTGACCGTATCTATGCATGTCTGTCTGTCAGTCTATATAGCCTGTCTACTTGTCTGTCTGCCTTTTATGTTTGATCTGTCTGTCTACATATCTTTCTGTCTGCTTCCAAGTATGCCAGTCTTTCTCTCTGCCTATCAGTCTGTCTGCTTGTCTACACATCTGCCTGTCTGTGTGATTGTTGCTGTTGTACTGCACTTTGGAGTGTTGAGTTTTCTGTGCTGCTGGATTTCAGTGATCCTGCCAGAAACGACCAACTGTCGAGTTCCGAGGGTCGCCAAACTGACTCAAGATCATGGCTTCCTGTCGAACCTCGTCACCGCCGAGACCGGATGTGGAACAGTCGTGTCTCCCTGGTTGATCGAAGCCAAGTCCGGGCAGAGGGTTAACGTAACTCTATGGAACTTCGCCAAGGACAAGACGGGCGATTTGGTGCGGTCTCTGGGAGCAAACAGTTGTCTGAAGTACGCCACCCTGACAGAGACCGACAAGAAACATCACAAAGTCGTCTGCGGAGATTTCGCGCGCATCAGTCACGTGTACACGTCTGTGGGAAGTTCACTGGACGTCCGAATCCAAGGCTTACCTTCGTCGAGTTCCGCAGGACCATACTTCCTATTGGAATATCAGAGTATGTGTTCTAGCCTTATAGAACATATGGCTGTGTTCTATCTTATAGAACATATGGATATTCTATAGAACATTATGAAAGTTCTATAGGCCTACTCTTAGGCCTAGAACTCATGCTAGCGTTTAATGTAGCGTTTCCGTGAGGTAGCCTACTCAAAAGGTGTCATATTAAGTATGGCAGACGTGTGTTTTTTATCCTGTTATCACATATTTTGGCCCTCACTCAGCCTTATTTCAAAATGTCAGAGTATTTTGTGTCAACAGCCTAGCTGTAGGCGGAAACTCAACCAACATAGTCCCTACCTTTCTTATTCCAAAAGGCTATATACTTTTCCGTGTCTCGTATTACCCAACTTATCTGTGCCACTGCCTTGCCTTATCACTTTAAATTAGCTGATGGGAACTGAGTGTAGCTTGTTTTGTTCGGTTTTGTTTTATCTTAATTTGTCTTATAATCTGTTTTGCTTAACCACAGAAATCTCCTGTTTTGTGTGGGTTGTAGTAATTGGCTGCATAGACCCTGTAATTGGCGATGATTTGTGGTATCGACGCCAGGGGGCAACAGCCACGGTTGGATGCGATACAGGTTCAGAGACATGGACCATGGAATGCCGAGGGACGACGTGGATTGGAGATTTCGGAACATGCAGTCGAAGTAAGTGGAATCCTTCGTTGTTCATCCGTTCGTTCATTCATTCGTTCATTCATTCTGATATTCTGTGCGAAATGGTGACCCAGTTAGCTACATTGGTAAAAGCGTAGTCTGCATCCCATACTACTCTGTGTAGGAGAGCGTGCGGATCGCGGTTCGATTCCCGAAGGTGGCTTATTTCAGGTATCTAAATTCCGGACTAGAATGGTCTGTACACGGGGAACTTAATGGCCTGGCCCCTATTCAAACGGGCAGCTGTGGATCGAAGGGTCTCAATACAAGTTCAGCATCAAAGGTAACTCCCAAGTCAGCCACAGCGCTGTAGAATGGACCAGACGTTGACTGCAACTGGCAGCTAGTGACCTTGTCCAGCTGGTGCCCAGTGCCAATCCAAATGAGCCATTTTCAGACTATTAGCCTAGTGACCATCCAGCTCTGAATACAGGCAACAGAATCCGTAAACCTTCCAGTTGCAGATTGAGTATAGGGCCTAGGCCTACCCGAAGATGGTACACTGAGATACAGCTGAGATACATAACATGCGTAGACAAATGGATCAATTCATTTGTTTTTTGGTCATTCGATTTGTTCGTTGGCTAATTTATCTAAAATGAGACCTGTGATTGATTGTAGAGACTGTGAGCGAATATGGCTTCAAATTTCCTTCAGGTGAGCAAACATTCTGAATATTCTTGATGTAAGCAATTTGCTCAATGATCCAACTCCTAAGAATTCAACACTAACTCTGTACGTTTCTCTCACTGTCTGCGTCTGACAGAAAAAGACACATAGCCTACATATCTAATCTAGCTACTTCTACAGCGCTACTAGCCTACAATCATAATAAACAAGACACCAACCGATAGAAGCGAAATGCTCACACAGACTACAGGCACACTCACAGCAAGAGTTTAAAATTGATTACTTCCAGGACGCTATTTGTGGCTGACAGTAGGATGGGAAGGAAATATAGCTCTGGGCAGAACTTGACAGAACCGTGTTAGTGACAGACCATTGTTCATCTATATGGGCTTTGGTCTTCCCTCTCTGGCCTTCCGATGATAACTGCATGGGTCTTGTTCTTCATACAGAATCCCTGGACAACTCTTCTGACTTGACGCAGCAATTATAAATAGAGGCTGTAGTTTCTATTTTAACGACGCTAAATCATAAAGATGAGCGTCGCCCTCCATCTTTATCCCGGTTTTGGAATGACATCGCTCCATCCAGTACGGTAGTCGGGTAGTGGCGGAGATTGAATAAGATTGAGACCTGCGCTTATATCTGTTAAGTAAAATAAGTTGGTGCTCGGTTTTTAGCTATTAAAGCAGCCATTTTCAATAATTATCTGTTTAATGGTTAGACTCTACGATTTAGGATTAAGATCCTTATATAATAGTCCACTTACAGAGTTTAAGGCAGACTGTTATTAAAGTACTTACAAGTCTTACATGTAGGCCTACTTGCTTAGTTGCAATCAACTGTTAATTGTGCTTGCCTATGAGAGGTTTATGACAGGCGCTATACAAATGTCCTGGTACGAACCATGTCACACTATATTGTGGCTATTCACGTGATTGCAATACTATCATCCATAATCCAGTAACCACAATAACCTTATAACAGCAACGTACATGTAACTGAATGTTCACTTTGTTTGTCTTTGTAGCGTTATCAGTCGTCATCGTCATAACGATATCACTTCTTATCGGATTACTGATTCTGTCTCTGGGATTACTATACCTCTGCAGGTAGGCCTAACAGTCGTGTCGCGTCATACCATGCTATGCAATGCTTTGTTAAACCGCTAAACCATGGTATGCAATCATTGCAATGCTTTGCTAAACCGCTAAACCATGCTATGCAATCATTGCAATGCTTTGCTAAACCGCTAAACCATGCTATGCAATCATTGCAATGCTTTGCTAAACCGCTAAACCATGCTATGCAATCATTGCAATGCTTTGCTAAACCGCTAAACCATGCTATGCAATCATTGCAATGCTTTGCTAAACCGCTAAACCATGCTATGCAATCATTGCAATGCTTTGCTAAACCGCTAAACCATGCTATGCAATCATTGCAATGCTTTGCTAAACCGATAAACCATGCTATGCAATCACTGCAATGCTTTGCCAAACTATGCTGTGCAATGCTTTGACAAACCATGTTATGCTATACTAAATCATGCTATAGGAAGCTCTGCCATACTTTCAATGTGTTATGAAAGTGCAGTCCGCCAAACCGTGCTATGTTACGCAATTAAAAGTCATACTATGCAATGCTATGCAAAACTATACTATGCTATGCTATGTCAAACCAAGTATATTGTGCCATGCCATGTCAAACGATGCTATGAAATGTCAACACAAACGATCATAAGTTGCGTAGCAAACGGAATACAAACGACTATAACATCCATTTTACGAAAATCATGTCGCAAGTCGTGGCGAAGTTGGTGATGGTGTTCATGATCCTGATGAATTTATGCTCATGAACATTATGAAAGGATATTTTGATGATGATGATGTTATGTGCTTGACGACGATTATGACTGGTTTTACAATAGGAGGCAGAGAAACAATGGAGCGGCGGCGATTGTTCGACATCCTGCAACGCTCTTGGACGGTGCTGATCACATGATCTACAATCCTGGATCAATTCCCAAGTACGTTACGGAGCATGGCCCTCCTCACCCGTCAGACTCCCTACAACAACATCCTTACGAGCGTGAAAGCAACGACTACGCCTCCATCTGGGAGTGGCCACTGCCCCACCCTCCACCGTCCATCGCCACAGCCGCAGGGTCCCCGGAGGGCTACCTGCCCGAGCCCTACCAGGGCCGACTGAGCTCCGCCTCTCCCGACAAGCCAGAGCACCCGTACCAACTGCCGGCGATCCAGGCCGCTGCATATCCGGTCCAGAGGGTCCGAGTCAGAGAGGACTTCCACGTCATCGATCCAAGGTACTTTGAACTGGATCCGTCGAGCAGACAGAGGTCCAGTCGCCAGGGGGACGCTGAATTAACGGAAATGACGCAAGGAGGAACGGCGGAAGAAGCAGACGACGTGTCATGCGCATCGATGAAGGCGCCAAATCAACCAAACGACAACAGATACACCTAATTAAGGTCACCGGACATCATTTATATAGCGCTACACGTTGCTATAGGACAATTCAGAGACAGATTCGGTCTAATCCTTGTACAGCATCATCTTGTTAAGTACAGTGTAGATACTCGATCCTATCAGACTTTGTATATATAAATATACATAATTATATATATCGCCATCCAAAGAGATCGATTGAACTCACTGTGGATCGCCAGTATCCAACTAATACTAATTTCGATTCCAGGGGCCTATGACCCGATTTTATCCTTCACGTAAATGGTATCTTGGGAAAAACCTCGGAGCGCTCATGAATAAGCTGGGGCCCTGTGCTTAACTTTGAAGTAGCACTGTAGAAATTTCTGTGCTTATGATCAAGATTATTATATTAATAGTTAATATAATTTATCACCTATTTTATGAGCCTATAATAGGCCTATAGGCCTATAGCTTACTGTTGACTTTTACTACTAGGTCTCGCTGTTATTTTTATTACTGTAACTTTTATGATTTATCATTCTCATCATTGTTACTCAAAATAAATAATAATTATAGTAATAGTAATTATAATAATAATATTACCTCGGGTAAAAAAAACAATAATTAGCCTAGTAATAAATAATAATGACTATTATCAATATTATATTATAATAATTATATTATGTAAACAAATTTATTTTAATGTTTTGGATTACTAACATTAAGAAAATAAAGAATATAGGCCTAACACTAGTAGCGGTAGTACCGTAGTAGTAATATGACTAGTCCCCGTGTACCAACCACGTCAGTCCCAAACAAACCTATGCGAACCTCATCCTCCAGCACAAAACTACACAATTACTGAATAAAACAATTCTTAGCACTTTAACAACGAGAGTTTACTAAAAGCAAATCGGAAAACAATGCAGCGCGTTGTTGAAGTGTTGAAGTTTCTGAACTATAGATTAACACTGTATATTGTTACAGTTCACTGCAGAAAAACATTTATTCTTACAAATTATCAATGAAGCATCAATTCTGAAACGTAAACACAAGATCTGCCAGGTCAAGTAGAAAATGTAAGTCAAAACAACTTTCAAAAATGAGTAGCATGTGAAACAAACTTAAAAATTAATTAAGAAGCATGTATTTCTGACAACTTGAAATCTGAGTAGAATGTTGGGTGAGTAGCCATCTCTCTGGTGTTAGTTCATCAATGAGGAACTCTGATTTCTCATTCTATCTTCAAAGAATTTTAACTGGTCTCCTTAAAAGGCCACCTTTAACATCATATCAAGTACCAACGTTATAAAGAAGTTGCACGATAATATGATGGTTATAAAATATATGGTCATGTCATAGAGCAAAATTAAACTTAAAATCTACATCCAGATCATTATATATCAGACTTTGTATTTCAAGGTTTTTACGAGTAATCCTTTGACCCTGAACCATGTTTTAGAGGAGTTTCTACAGACGCTTATAACAAGGGAATAACGAATACTTGTGCTTTTGCATACGGCTCCCACAAGTAACTGTTTCTGTGGCAGGCTGGAACGTGTTCGCATATAGTTACAAAGATAACCATTCAATCAGTCAACAAGCTCTGTAACATATTCAACAGAATTCACTGAACAATGGTTTCAGTACAATGCGCTGCATGGAAGCATTCATAGCTCTTTACAATCTCAAAACTTTTGTAACCACTTACATTTATAATTTACATTTATCTTTAAAAACGCTTTGACTCAGTTCTCATTTATGAACGATCCATAATAAACACAACGACGAAGAATTCACAACTATACAACTTGGGCTGTTATCTGGTGCTCACAATGTATAAACTGTGATACATTTATACGCACATTTGGCTCATACAGGACTGCATTTGCTTGTGAGCTTAGTTTTACACAAGAGCATATGTATATGTGCATTGTGTTACAAACATCAGATCTGGCACAAAATTACTGCAGTTACTTACAAAGAGCTTTACACAAGGCACCACATGGTATGGAGCACAATTGATAATTTAATCCTTTCCACAATCTGAAGTTTCATCCAGTTTCCATGTATTACAATCAACCAGTGGAATATACCAGTCTTGTTCTCATAAAAAGCTATAGATGCTGTCAGCAAATCTCCTGTCTAGTATTTGTAATGATCCCTTTGATCTTGTCTCTGACTGACTGAATGGCCACCAGATGAGTAGTAATGTTCACTGTCACTAGCCTTCCATGAAGAAGGCATGTTGCCCCGGAAGACGTGTTCAAATCCTGGTGGTAATTGGGAGTGGCTAGCAAAGCCGGAATAGTAGCGACGGTGACCAAGGATTGCTCTCTGATCAGTCTCTCCGCCAGATGCAAAACGGTTCTGCGACAGGTCCCTCATCTGGTTCCACTTGTAACTTCGATTGTCATAGAGGCTGCCATAGTTACTTAGTGGACGCGAGTTAGCCTCAAAGTTTTGTAATCCTACAGGGTTAGAATCACAGTTCTGTAGTGGCCCAGGTACTCTCTTGACTGCCTCCTGGTTTTGCAATGGCCCAGGGATACGCTTGTGCTGTGGCAATGCCATAGGGATTGCTTTGCAGTTCTCTAGCACCCCTGGGTTTGCCTGGTAGTTACAAAACACAGCTGGACTGGGTGATCTCAGATAGAATCCCAAGGGTTGTGGAGAGTAGCTCTTTGAGTACTGGTGGCGATTGGGAGGTCGGGTTGCCATGGCCACAGGCTGTTGCCGCTGCTGCAGTTGTTGCTGCTGCAGTTGTTGCTGTTGCAGCTGTTGCTGCTGCAGTTGTTGCTGCTGCCGTTTTTGCTGCTGCAATTGTTGTTGCTGCAGTTGTTGCTGCTGCAGTTGTTGCTGCTGCAGTTGTTGCTGTTGCAGTTGTTGTTGCTGGTGGAGTATTTGCTGCTGGCTCCTCAGCTGGGCTTGGTATCGCAGCTGGTATTCGTCATGGAGCTGAAGCTGTGAACGAACTATGTCGATGTTCTGGTAGTGACTGCCGCATGACATTGGACGTTCCAGATATGGATTCCGACTGAAAGCAAGTTAGGAACAAAAGAAACGTTATTAAATTTTTTTCTGAAAATGACTATGATCATCACCATCACTGTCCTCATTATCATCATCATCATCATCATCATCATCCATCATCATCATCATCATCATCATCATCATCAACAACAAACTTATTACCATGATAGTTAGGAACATCGACAACAAGATCATGGCTAATGAGCGTCACCATCACCAAACATTATGAACCCTACCATCGGTCCATCAGCATCATCACCACCATTGTTGTGACATAACTGTTGTTGTTACTATTGCTTTTGTCATCACTATTATCATGATCAGGATCACCAATATCATCACGAACATTACCATTACTATTATTATCAACACATCACCAACAACAACAACAACAACAAGATTACTATCATTGTTGTTGTAATCGTCAAGTCACCGTTATGAGCATCATCAAGTCATTAGCTGAACGCTGTCTTACCTTCCGGGTGGCATATCAGCTCTGGTTCTGTATTGGACAGAAGGTGATCCACACAAGTTCTCTCGTTCCAACAACAGGGTCTGCTGAATGAGCCATGACACACAATCAATTAACAGGTGTCTGTGTGTTTTGCAATGTATGTAACTGATTGACTGCTTAATCAATCAATAAAAATCAGACAAATAAATTGATTTATCAATCATAGCGATTTATCAATCTATCAGCCATTGAATCTTTCACTCAATTTTTCCTTAAATTGATTGTTTTATCTCTTGAGTCAGTAGTCAGTTGGTCAATAAATCAATCCGCAAATTGGTCATTTGAGCAAAGCAGTCCATTCCAGCATCTTCTAATTGCTAAAATACGAAACAGAGGCTGAGACAAGCATACACTTTAGGTTTTATCAATCTCCTTTTCATTGGTATCACTGTTCATGTTGCTGACAGTAAAGTGGGTTTTCTTCTGCGCAAATTGCTCAATGCCACAGATGTTCTGTTGTATGGTCATGTGTAAGTAAGTATAAATCTTTAATATAACCAGCTGCCAAACAGCACTCTGTACAGTTCTGAACTTTGTGAGGAGGCCAACAACACATCCAGCTGTATATTGTATTGTATTAAAATCATGTAATGATTTTCCCGGTCTATTTGAGATGCACAAATAGTGTAATGATCGACATGCCAGACACTCAACCAAGAAGTCATGAGTGCACTGATCATACATTGCTCATCGAAAAATCCAATAGCAATGCAGAGGACTAGTCAGCTGCCCTTATCTGCTGCTCTGCTTCTTCAATAGTCCAGTTGGATCAGATCTGCATGGCGATGTTAGGGAGAAAGTGCCTGCTAGTAAGCTAGTGAGAGAATACATTGATGAAACTTCATCTAATTTAACCTAATAACCAGTAATAAGGGTGTCAAATGCATTTGGGGTAGATGACGTACGAATGGTGGGATGCGGTGGTGTAACAGTATGTTCTGTGACTTGTAACCAGACAGTCGCAGGTTCGAATCTACTTCAAGTCACTGCATAGCAACCCTGGACAAGTTGTTCACCCACAATTGTCTGTGAGGAAGGCAATGGGAAACCACCTCACTCATCTCATCCCCAGGTGGTATAAACCCAATGGACCTGCCTTTGGGCAGAGAACTCATAATCATCATCATCGTCATCATCATATATGAATGTATGCTATGCAGAACATATGCCATCTACTTTTTCTTGCATTTCTAACAAGTTTGGAGAAACATTTAACCAAGTGGCATATATACCTGTTGCTCAAGTTCATGCAACCTCAGCTCATACTCCTCCTCCTGAGCATCGAGTGGGTACCGGTGTTGTCGTTCCTGGTGATGTCTCTGGTGCTCATGGCGCAGCTGCATCAACCGGTTCATAGATGGAGACTCGGTCGAAACCTTCTCCAGCGGTGTTGGACACTGACGATCAGACAAATCAAGCGGTGAAATTTCCATTCCAATGGCACTTCTAGAAGGGGTGCTTGTGGACAGCAGCTGGCCAATTTGATCACCCGGGGGTGCTGACCTAGAAGGGGTGAGGCATTTCTTCTTCATCCTTGCAGGGTCATCTGGTTTGGTACTTGAATTCATTGGAATGGGCTTTGGTTCACTTGAACTCCGGCTGACAGGACGATCGGACTTGTCAGCCAACCTGAAACACAATAAACTAATTGACCTGAAACACAATAAACTAATTACAAAAGAGGGATAATTAATCAGCCAAGCGTGATCTGAAGAGGAACTTCCTTCTCACAGAGTCACTTTACCATGAACTGGGTGTATTTTGTCAATAGATTTTGCTCCTGCCTACAGGTCTTTTCCCCAACACTTCCAACCACATCTAACAACTGTGGGGCCTGGACATGAATCTGAAAAACAGGATGTTACAGCCAAGACCATCCCTCTCACAGAACTGGGCCCAATGCTTGCCTGATCATTGCTATATGTCATCACAAGAACAGTCAGGAATATACCGATGCATACCAGTATTTGCCAGTAGATCATAGACATGAACAGAATAATAGACAACTAGATCAATAGTCTTCAAAGCACTCTGTAACAATGCAGAAGCTTCTTGAATTAGTCTGAGTATTCTTGGACCACAGAGGCAAATGACACATCGGAGTTAAGCAGACAAGTTGTGGCTTATTATTCATTCATTACTACAAGATCAATTTATAATGCACATGGCGGAGTTTAATAAACATTGCTTTGAATTAAAATAAACAGTCATGCATCACTATACATTCCTGCCAGAGTAGAGTAGATGACAGAGGGGTCCCTTCAAAGTCCCTGATAAATCATTAAGAGAGTTCACTTGAGCAATCTGTGGGTGGGCCTGAAATTTGAAGTTATGCTGCTGATAATACCGCCAACATAACTAGTAATATTACTAATAATAATAAGTATAATATATATTAAGCATCGATCACAATTTATATAGTGCCTCTATATCACCTTTCAAAATAGTTAAACACACAACTATCTAACTACAGGTTGAGGCAATCACTAAAGTAGGTATGTTACTGCACTCCATAACACTGAATTTGAGGTTTGCTTACATGGCAAGCCAACTGTAACAAAAATTCATCTCAATTGCTTTTCATGCAGACTCTCATCAGATGAATGCTTGTTAGAAATACCCTACCGTGTTTGCTCTCCCAGATCTGAGCAGGTTCTCTTCTCTTTTTGCTGAGATGTCTTAAGGCTGTTTGCTTTGACTTCATCCCTACCTCCACCCACACTCCGGCTGAGTGAGTCATCTGGTTTCAAGTTATCTTTTTTCCTCCTTCCCAATCTGTTAAACAAAAAAACACAAATGCAAGAATGCTTAATATTAAAAAAGCCATAATATCAAAAGCTATATAATAAATAACACTTAATACAAGTCTAAACTAGTAAAGTATCTAAATGTTCTTGGATCAAACAGCTGCAGCAGTACTTGTAGTCATAAGTTATGACTTTGTAACAAATCTGAGTAGCTTGTACATATAATAAACTAAATCAATATCGTAATGATAATTACAGATATGACAAGAATTATGATGAAAATGAAAACTACTCTTTATTTGCATATAATATATAAAAGCATGACAACAATGGTGATGATGATGATGACTACGACAATTATGAGGAAATGGTGTTGATTTAATAAGACAGACTCTATCTGAAATTAATACTAACCTTAGAATACCGCCGATGACCTTGAACGGACCTCGACCTTTGTCCTTCTTGCTGCCCGGAGACTCCACTGAGTCCTTTGAACCTGTTGACCTGTCATTCAGATTTGACACTTTATCCCTTGAGATGTTGGTCTCAGCCTCTGTAAATCATCAAAATATATGCAAAATTTAACAAAAGAAATAGTTTTGTAATTCTGATAAATTATTTTATGTGGTTTTAAACTTAAAGAAATATCTCAAGTCTGTGAAAATCTTCTGAAATAGTTGTGCAATGCAACAGCAATTGATCAAGGTTTACACACTCATGTACTCTGCAAATGTATGGTTTATTACTATTAATGGTATTAATTTGATTTAGTTATATGCATTTTGTAATATGTTGCCTAGGTTATGCTGCATTTGCACTGCAGCTAAAAAAATCTTTAAACTCAAGGAACACTCCTCATATGACCATTGTTAACAGATATGTATTTATGACAATTTATATTACCGTACCTGCCTATTAATAATGCTAGCATTGTTACAACCATTACATATGCAGATAGCTTAACATTTTGCAAATACATGTATCATTGATAATATATTTTGAATAACCAGTGTAATTCAAATAGATAGCATACCATTCTGTGGTGTTTCATCTGCATCAAGGTTTTTCTCGTAGGATCTGTCAACAGCTGCTCGAAAGCTATTGTTTGATCCACAAGGTCGACCTTGGCTGTCCACTGCGTCTTTGGAAGGCTCTGTGGCAGGATCAGGGTCCTGGTATGCCACTTTTAGACTCTCAAGTGATGTGGACTTCTTCAGTGCCAGACTAGTCTCCTCTGCACTGGTACTAATGTCTGTGAATCAGAAGACACGAATTCCAGTTATATTTCAAACTGATATTAAGTTACATTTTTATTAATTTATATTTGTTACAATTTAGTAGCACGACTGTACTAGCAAGACAACTGTTGATGGTAATGAGGAATTGCTGGTAATTATCAATAATGCAAAGAATGCCAACACCGCAACTGTTTCTATTATTTTGGAATATGACTTGCTGAGCGCAAACAACGCCAGGTATGGAATGAAGAAAATGGAATGTATAATTCAATGAGATAGTCTGGTAAATAAACAAATAGATATGGCACTTGTAGATGAATGACAAACATCCTGCAACCTGTGCATTTGTGCAACAAGGCAAACATCTGTTGATCAGCCTATATGACACACTGCACGATCTACATACTGTCACAGGCTCTCACAAATTCTGAAGGACTTTAACCGTGCAACAGGTTGTCTAATCATTGCATTACTTTAGTTGCGTTTACAATGGACCCTTATATGGATATATGTGTCTTTACCCCACCATCAAAATGCACGTATGACTGTTTGCATGCACATGTGTGCATCACATAATTGCAATTGTAAATTTAAATAGAGCACCACTTTAAAGAGGCTCATCAGAGGTGTACAATGCATGTATGTACATGCATGTATATAAGTCATTATGCATATATGTCATAAAACCGAAAATCAGTGAGGTATCAACTAAAGATCAATTCCAAAACAGATGAAAACCATGCTGGAACCAAGAAAAACTCCAAAATTCAGACTCCGTTGCAGTCACGTTCTCATATGTTTCGATAACCAAAATCAGAATATATCAGAATAATTGAGTAACTTTTGCACAAGAAAAAGGCAGAACGCATAAGCTAAAACACAACCATCAGCTTTGCTCCTCAGAAGACTGTCTTGAAGGGGCGCTATATAAAACTACTGTAATAATTAAGGATTAAAAACTACTAAAAAGAAATTACACACTACAAACATGCTAACATAGAAGTAACAAGAAGCAAAGAAAAAGTCTTACAGAAACTAAGTAACAATTTACTGGTAAAGACCAAATGCCAATAACACACAAATTAGACCAAAATAAGTATTAGATAAACTAAGTAACAATTTACTGGTAAAGATCAAATGCCATTAACACACAAATTAAGTAATTAAACCAAAATACAATGACACTAACACATTGTGTAGCAAGGAGAGATACAGAAAGTGCAGGTGAAAACTGCACAACACAACAATTGTAAAAGTGGAATCAAAACCAGGAATCATTAACTTACCATACCCATGGAGAATATCATACTACCCCACAAGCAACAATATATAGGTATCATGCAGATGCAAGACAAGTTACTGGCACCAGATGATACAGTTACCCACCTTCAAACGGTTTCGATTTGATCTTGTGCCGGTCAAGACTTGCTACAAGTTCAAAAACCAGTTCAATGCAACACAAGATAAGGCAGTTACGTTAAGGTAATTATGGTAAGGTAGTTATGGTACGGTAATTGCTAATTTATTACAAGTCTCCAAGAGACAACACAGACCTCAGGGGCAAGGACCAAGACCTGAAGGATTTTATGGTTGAGCACAAAAACAACCAGAACCCACAAAACATTCTTATCCATTCAGAATGTGTATTTCTGAAATTCTGAAATTCACATGATATACCTATGAAGATGAGGAAGAGAGGTCCCTTAAGCTAGACCTTAGACAAACACGAGGATGAAGTGTTAGTAACCTAATTTTTCCTAGCCACGGCATACAAGGATGTGTGACCATTCCTCTCCCTCACTACTGGTCATCCCATTGACAGGGTACAGTCAGTGTACTCATTATAGGTGAGTTGTTTAGGCACAAGGAGAGCCGATATCTCAAGACAATTTCTGTCCAGGCAGAGGTTTGAACTTCTGACCTCTTGAGTGATAATCGAGCATGCTAATCACTAGACTATCAAGCCATCCAAAACAAATACAGTTAAACAATATAATTGTGAAATCAAAACGCTGCTATTTTCAATTCAACAAGATAATTACCATCATTCACTCATGATGTACCCTTTTGTATGGCACTTCAAAATACCAGTGCTGTCTAAATCATACTAGCATTATGTGACATCTGCATATACTCCTGAGAATTTGGACAAAACCTAAGTGAAACACACTTAACAGAGCTATAATCAACAAGCAGTTACATTACACTACACGCATAGAACAATAGGCAACTCACCGGAACAGAATCTTCCTTTATTCTGTCGGATTTTCTGATAAACTTCTGTCGTCCTTGGATCCAAGTGACCCTTGCGCTTTTCCGACATACTTTGTCGGCCGAAACCCTCCCTCTGAAACGCCGGCCTTGTTTCAGAGTCTGAGGAACTTCTGCACCAAATAACAAAACAATGTTCCACATTTCCAATAACATGCAATATATTTCCAATAATATCAGTTACATAGAATAAGATTAATCAGAATAAGCTCCGTAAACCAGATGTACTTACGTGTCTTGAGTTACGTCCAGATTCTTAGAGTCCCAGTTCAGCTGGTCTGTGCTGCCATTCTTTTCACTGTCTGAATTTCCTGTATTTTGGGATACCTGTAAAAAAACAGACAGAAATTCATAGATGAATGCAAACTGTTAATCTCCAGTAAAAACACAGACTTGTAAGTCGAAATGCAAAACACAATTTTTAAGTCAGGCCAGCAACAGACAGTTCTCCTCCAAAGCAATAACACTGCATTGAGAACTTAAAGAGCCATTCCTTATGAAATATGAAAACAGCAACCCTGAACCAACCATTACTTACAAACCACAAAGTTCATTCACAAATACCTAGCCTATTTAAACTTTGCACTTATGCCACCAGTAGGTATTGTTGTGTTATACAACATTGTTTGCAGCACACAAATCAATGAATTTTCTCCAGTTATGAAATAAGTACGGTTGTCAAATGCAATTATGACTCACTTGAGACCTTTTGGCAACAGTACAACCATCAGGAGAGATTCCACTCTGCACAGCACTGTCAACAGCTTGCTGGTACGACCGATTGTGCAAGCCACGTGAACCAGAAACTGGGAACAGGCCATTCTGTTTCTGAAACTCTTGTGCCGTTGCTGGTCCCTTGCGAAATGAAGTCTTCTGTTCTTGTTCATCTGTCCTTTTCGCAGTTGCATGATCATTCTTCATGTGGGGGTCGAAAGTGCCGTCTTTCTTCCGTGCCACAATGATCTTGGCATAACCAGAGGGGTTCGTCTCCTTTTGAAGGGCAAAGCGTAGTATTCGAGTGGCTTCCACGTTTGTTTGATTAAGCAGACATTCGCCATTTACCTCCAACAGTTGATCGTCAGGTTGGAGACGCCCATCCTAAACACACAAGGTCAAAACACACAAGGTCAATGGTTCCAATATTCAGTCTACATTGCAGAAGCTTCAAAACTCTGCCTAGAGTTGCAACTAATACATCGAGATAAGCATAACTTAACCCTTTAATGACGAGCATAAAAATGCATTGGAAACCTCGTACTTAAATCATTGCAATGGCTTCCTGTTCAGTAGAGAATCACTTACAAACTGAGGTTACACTTACAAAGGCATTAAACTCTAGCTAATCGCTTCTAATTGCGCAGTAGTCTTAACACAATTCAACAAGGTCATCTGTTTACGCTTCTTTGGTCAAACTCAAAAGTAGAATTGCGCTTGATGAATCAGCTTTTCAGTTACTGGACCCAAATTTGGAATTCTCTTCCTGTGTATTTCTGCTCAGTTGCTTGTGTTATTTCATCCGTAACTTAAAACTTATTTCTTTCAAATTGCTTATCCACTATATGCTGCCTCTCTGTACCAATGTACTCATCACCTCATGGCTGTTGATCTGATTATGGCATTCATCTGGTGTGCCATCTGTTGATGCCTTTTGCATTAGAAGTAACTGAAAAAATCTAAAACTAACCAACTAACCTTCTAACTAACTAACTAGTAATAATAATAATAATTGTTTACTGAATATTAAGGATGGTTAATTATATGCATTTAAGCTAACTTGGTGAGTAAAATAGGTCAAACTCTACTACTCAAGTCAGTGGTTATGTGTATTTCATGAAAATCAAATAAGTCGAGACAAGTAAAAAATGAAGAGTTAAGATGTTGATGATACTATCAAATGGATGTTCTGGTATACAATTCTATATCTGGATTTTCTGGACCCACTTAAAAATGTTGACTTGCCCTGGCTGCAGCCCCTTCAACAATCACAGACTTGATGAAGAGTCCAAGGTCCTTCAGATCTTTTGGTGTTGATGCAGTCTTGCCTTTCAGTTTCACTCCCAGACCCTGAACAGCTGCACTGTTAGAGTTCAGGCATATGTCAAAGACAAAGATGTCCACATCTCCTGTGCCACTGTCACATTCTGCAACTGCAGTTGAAGCCAATTCTGATCCTGAAGCATGGGAATCAAGAGTTGGTACTGATTGAAAGTTGTCTGTGCAGACGGTTTGCTATAAAACACCACAAAAGCTTTATGTATCATCTGAATCTTACCCAATCTAAAAACTTTCCAAATGCCGTTGTAATAATGCCCATAGCATCAGTCATCATCCTTTGTTTTTTCACAGGTAATATATCATCCCTCTAGACTTTGACAATTTTGAAAGATTAGCAACCAGCTTCATGATTATTTTCCCCAAGGTATTGCTATTATTAATAATTACAATCAACAATAACAAAATTAATATTATTATCTGTCTATTTATATAGCACCAATATTTAAAGATTAAACAACAGTCAGAAGCACTAAGCAATCGACCATTATGCGACGTATTTTAAGGTCCTCATACAGTAAGTGTCTTAGGGAAAGCTCAAACCTACACTGCAACGTCAATGCAAGCTCTCAACCAATCATCTACCATGCCATTTTTCTAATTACTCAAAAGGTTACAATTGGTTCAAGGCCACTAATTAGTTACAGAGTTACTATTAATACTTAGTTAAAGATTTCACAATTAGTCAGAGTAAATATCAACTGAAGGTTTATTAATTGTTAAAGGGTTAATAATTGGTTAGAGACTTAATGATTGATTGAAAGAGTCAATGTTTGTACCTGTGGTTGACCGATGCTGGTCTCAAGCAACTCCTGTCGGCTGATAACAAGGTCAACGGTGCTGCCCTCTGGAATAGCTCGTAAAATTGAAACAACTTTGCTCTGTGACTTTCCTGTGACCTCAGTATCATTCACCTGATTCAAATGACAAGGATGCGAGTTATTACTACTTATTCAGATGAACCACAACACACAAAAATCAACATGGCAGAACAATAAGGTGCAGCAAATAGTGCAGCTGTACAACATCATATACCTGTTATTCACTTGTTCAACAAGTGGCATTTAGCACTGATTCAAAAATACATAACTGATTCACCTAGTTCACACACAGCAAATATATTTACCACTGATTCATACATAAATCAACAGCAATGACAAATGCATTACCGGTATATGGAAAATGTTACAGAATGAATCTTAGAGACTTCTATTATGGTAGGTCTAAATTGAACAGGAATAAACACAAACCAGAAATTATGATTAGAGCCCGTCAAATTAAAATGGATTCTACGAGATGTGTGCACGTCTAACGTTACCTGCAAGAGCCGGTCACCTGGCTGCAACAGTCCGCTTTCGATGGCTGCCCCTTGAGGCTTGATGTTCTTCACATAGATTGGGCAGTTGCCTCCAGCTGGGTTATCTCTGGTTGTCACAGTAAAACCAAGCCCATGTGGCCCTATAATGAGTATACAACCATTTACATCAAATGCTGGAATTTGTGGCTTAAGAATCTTTTTATATATTACTATCTTTATCACAATAGCCTTAGATATGTATTGTATCGTATTTTCGTTTATTTAATCAACAGGGGCAGAGACAGAATGCTGCTCCAATACATGTGTTACGTTTGATTGTTAAGTTGATAATGTTTAGTTTTCCACAACATTACAGCAGGTGGATGTGGATAGTGATGAACAACACATATGGATAAACTGATACTAATTTCGTCAATGATTAGCAAATATAAGCTTTTATATCAAAATGTCGAAAAATGTAAAGATTTTCAAGATTGCTAATAAATATTGTTTCACAAAATTTTAACATAAATATGGGAAAACAAATATCATTATCATTATTAATAATAACAGGTTAATTAATTATGGTTCCACACCAGAAATGCCATTTTCTTCTATGATGATTTGAACTTAAACAATAATAGGCAATCTGCAGATACTCTAGAACTGGGATTGGCCTGGATCAAAGAAGATAACTCCATGGCTAAACAAAGTTGATATGAGACAGCATGGTAAAACATTAACTGCCTACCAGATAATGTGCATAAATTACATGATATAAGGCGAGTGTGAGGCGGACGTCAATTAACGATGGTGGCAGCCACTCAGTACAATTTACAAACAATATCCTTCAGTATGATTCAATTGAAAACACTGTTCGATAAGGTCCACATAGAAATCTACACAGGGGAAATAATAAGAGAGTGTTTATGGCAATTGCTGTTATGGCCCCAAAGGTAATGCAGAGCAACAGCTAGAGAGTGTGTGCTTGTGAGAGAGACAACAGGCATAGGCAGAGACAGAGAGAGACAGAGAGACAGTGTGTAAGTGCAGTTTAAAAATCTCTCATTGTCTACAAGGTGCTACATTTAAACCAGCCAACCTATCTCTGCTTCGTGCCTACTCCTTATACATGCAACATTGCAGTCGATCCTCGAATACTCTTGTGCCTTGCACCAGAACTGCATTGCGTTCTGGGCATTCTCGATAGCTGGCTTGAAGCTTTGGAATTCTTTCTGTGCATTATCATTTTTTTGTCTCTCACGTCGAAAATTCAGAATCACCTCCTTCAACTCCCTAATCCACCGTAGCCTGTATGTATGTATGTATGTATGTATGTATGGCTTGTATGCAAGGATATATGTAAGTACACATGTATGCATGTACAGTATTTATGTACGAAGACACTTAATAATAAACCATTTAAGACCAATCCAATGCTGCACCCAAGTCAAACCCAGCAATAATTATCTATCTATCTATCTATCTATCTATCTATCTATCTATATATATATATATATATATATATATATATATATTTATATATATATATATATATATATATATAAAATATATAAATATATATATATATATATAAGCATATGTATGCATGCTTGAATAGATATATGTATATCTAAGTACATACGTATGTTTGCATGCACACAAATATATATCTTTTTGTATCACATAACTAATAGTACATGTAAATTCTGTACCTTCCTTGCTTACATGTACATGCAGCACCTTAAGCTAATAGAACTGAATGAGTACTTTCAACTTATAAACTCTGCTAAGTACCTTTAACGAGCTGAAGAAAGATCTGCTTGCCCAGGAGACGTGTGTTTGTGCGGCCAGATGCGATTGTTTTTTGTAACGCAAGTGGTGGGGTTTTTCTGGGAGGAATTGGGGGAGCAGACCCTCCTGCCTCACCGAAGGAACTGCCATCTAGGTCTTCGATGCTGCTGTACCTGAATGCAACCCCATTTCTGCCAGCAAAGCCTCCCTCTTTATCTGGCAACTTCTTGGAAGTTGGGGGTCTCTTCAGTGAGTCTGTTTGGTCTTGCGCTGCACAGACCGATTTCTCTGAATTTACTGCTTCTATCATTCTACAGATTTAAAACAAATTCAAATAAACAGTTTTATTCACTCTAATCCATCCATTGAAATGTCTGTTAGCTTTAAAAACCTTTAACAAGAAGAAATAGTGAGCAGATTCATCGAAATAATACTTCAACAGGGAGCCGTATTAACCTCTGCACCACAACTCAGCTGCATTATTCTGAAAAATTTAATTTATTACCTAAGTTTGCATCCAAGTTGGATCAGAATTCAAATCACAATGCTCTCTCTGTATCTTATAATGAATGTCCCATGAAACACATCTACGATCAGAAAGCATTCATATGAAACCGCAATTAAGGAAGTAAGCGCAAAACATGCTGCAGACTTACTTTTCATAAGCAAAGTCCAGCAGCTGTGCCTCCTTTGCTTCCACAATCTGCGACTTCTTCCGATCGGCTGTGTCACTCCCACTGACTCCACTGTCAGAGTCCAACTGCCGAGAAACAAACACCATTTCAAACTAGGCTATCCATCATCAGAAACAGACTGGAATAAATAAGTTATTATCATTGTTACTATTTTTAACCAAAGGTAAAAACGATCCATCAAGTTTACCACAATTATTCTGAGCATTACTATTATTAAATTATCCCTCAGGATTCGGAAAGAGTGTATTGTACATTGTCCAGGAATTGCCAATCTTGATTGTACACTGCTGCAGCTATTAATATTAATATTATTATTATTATTATTATTATTATTATTATTATCCTATTATTACTATTTTTACCAGAACTTACTATACACTGCACCATATATCATAACAAACTCAACGAATGCTGAAACCCGATATGAAGCATGATCAGACAAGCCATTCTGCCTGACTGAATATTTTTCTTGGCACTTGTGTGATATCTTGCAGCTGGTAGCATCTGATGCTACCAATAAGGAAGCCAGGAACATCTCATTCCATAGACTGATTAGCATATCCCCAGCATGGTTGGGGAGGAAGGAAAGGCAGAAAATGAAGAATGGCAAAGTCAAACATCAACAAATGTATGGGCACCCAGCCAACAAAGGTATCAGGTATTATGCGTAGATGATAACTGCTCAACTTACCTACAGGACTAACAGTAAATGGACCTGAAACAAGTAAGTATGCATGCATGCATCTATGCAAGTAATTTCTACATATATGTATGTATATTTACACTTAGTGTAGCATCTTTTATATACTTCACAAAAAGCAATACCTATGCTAGTCTAAGTGCAGTTAAAGTTCACTAATTAAGAAAAATGTTCATCTGTATAGAAATAATGCTCAACTAGACATTATTGTATTGTATTGCATTTTGCATTATATCTAAAGATTTATATAGCACCTCTCTCAGAATAACTATTCAGAAGTGCTCTCAGCAAGAAACCCCAGGGAAAAAGAAACGTCTTTAAGGAACAAGAGACCAACAAGGAAAATCCAGTCATTAGTATAGCCCTTAGTGAGGGGGAACGGTCATTCCAAGTAGAGGGACCAACCACAGCAAATGCCCGGCGTTGAGCCAAGGCAGTCCTAGTCCTAGGAACAAAAAGATCTAGCCAATCAGCAGAGCGCAAGGAACGAGATGAAGTCACAGATAACGGCTTTCGCATATAGTCAGAAAGATACTCTGTGGCACTGCTCAGCTGCACCTTTGAGACTAGAAAGAGGATCTTATAATGGATGCGCGCAGTGATAGGAAGCCAGTGCAAGACATCAAGCATAAAAAGCACTGGATGTCACAAGAAACTATTCCAACCCATTGTAGCCAGAAATGATGATGAGTATTATTATAATGATGATGATGATGATGATGGTGGTGGTGATTATGTGATGATGCTAACTGCACAGAGCAAACTTATACGCCAGGCTGCTATTGCAGAGCTTTGCATCCATCCCATTAGAAAGCAGTCCTTGCCAAAGCAAACTGATCCATAGGAGAACTGAATGCAGCACTAGGCATCAGATTCTGCTGCAGGCTTTAGAGCCGGGCAGCACATCCCCCGGGGTGAGGGGTTAGTAATCTAATGGTCAGCCTACTGGACAGTCCCTACTGATGCTAGAGGTTACATTCTGACAGGTCAGATATACAGGGTACTTGAATTAATTATCAGTTGTATAAGTGGAAATATGGTAAAGGAGTTTTTCAGATAGAAGCAGGGTGGTCAGAACCTCCTCAGAATGTCTATTTCTGTATGTCTATGTTTGTCTGTCTATCTGTCTGTGTGTCTGTCTATCTGTCTGTTTGTCTATCTGTCTGATTCCTGCCACATATCTAATATTTCTGATATATTACTGATAGATATTAAACGTACAGAAAGGTATGCAACTTAATCATATGCTCCCTCACAGAAGATCTCTTCCTCCCAGTTTGCACAGCTGGATGAATTGTAAGGGTCCTAATTATGATGCACCCAACATACACTGAGACTTTGAAAGCCATACCAGACAGACGGGTAAAGGGGCAGGGTGTTTTACTGAATGACATGTCAGGGACAGTCAATTTCTAATGGGGAGGGAACACTGGGCAACTCAGTCTTAGTTGTGTGTAAGCCTAAGTTCATAAGGTCAGATTAACATCAAGCCTTTGAGACCAAGAGGGTCAAATCATATGATTCTGGTTCAAAGCCCAAACCAGATATAAATTATGAGGCGCCTTAATTAAGACCAGGCAATGACTGGAGATGAGGCCTGGAGTGGAATGCAGCTGGCACAGGATGGGACTGGGAGGGCAACATGAAAGCTGGCACTTACCCCACTTAACCCTCTCAGCCTCTCTTCTGAGTGCTCTTCTTCGTCACTCAGTGGACACTGTCTTTCAGCTTGACAGTGAAACATTTATCACTTAATAAGACCTTATCTACTAAAGCATTCATGCTAGACACTGAAATGCTCTTTATCGTTATAGTCTGACTGATATGCCCTTCTTGGCTGAGGTCTTACCGCTAGACACTGAAATGTCCTAATCTGCTAAAGTCTTGGGGCTAGATGCTGAATGCTCCTCTCTGCAACTTAGGTCTTATGGCTAGACCAACATTAAAAACTCATCTATTCTCATTAAACTATGGCCAAGAACACAGCGCAACGCCCTGGTGCGAGACTTGTCTTGTTAAAGTGCGCTATAAATTTCTAATTGTATTGTATTCTATAGACATGTTAATGCTGTTGTCTTGAAGTGTCATCTCTTCACAGTCAGTAAAGTCTGGCAACACCCAATAGTTTTAGAGTGGTTACACTACGCATTACATGCATTACATGAGAGGCGCTTTATAAATCTTTAAATACAAATTATACAATACAATTAACATTAAGATGTGGCTTTCTCAGCTGAGAAAGCCACATCTTAATGTGGCCATTAATTGTAGCCATCCTATCAGTCACACAGATTGTTCTCAGTCACCAGAAAACATATAATGAGCTCCATGGATGAAATATTTATTCGTACAACAGTGTCTGCAAAAATTCCTCACCAATGAGAATTTTATAAATCCTGGTTTTTTAATACAAGTCTATCGCATTCGCAGCCACTTAAGCAAAATATCTGCCAAGACTGCAGTTAACATTCTAGCAACCTGAAAATTTTTAATACTAAAATATAAATGAACATCCTTGGAAAAGTGAAGACTAACTTTTATCAAACCTATATACCCTCCATGTTACATTGTGAGATCTCAGCCAATAGGTCACTGGTGTTTGGGACTTGAGAAATAGCCTGGCTCTTGCACAGTAACCTGACTTTAACTTGGTTCTTGTGAGCTTTATTTTGATTAGCGCCGGTGAATAAGTTGGTCACCTTTGCACAGCTTTTGAGTAGCACTCAGAAATGTAAGAGATTTGCATTACATTACAAAGTATGCAATTTATGATTATGATCACTAACTATCAATCATGGATGGCAGTAACATTTGTAACACTCTGCGATCTGCTGATTGAGTCCTTCTACCTCAATATTATTCATATATACAGTGAGTGGAAAAAAGTAATCCCTATGAAACTTCGTAATTACGTGCATTTAGAATAAAAAACAAATAAATTTGTAATCATTTTGAAAACAAATTAAACTATCATGTTTGGTGCATAAAGCCCTAATTTGTGCTCAAAATGTCCTCCTAGGACTTCGAAGCAGACTTTGAAGCACGCAGAAAGGTGCATCTGTTAACCACTTATTGCAGTGTCACTTATGCGCTGATTAATTCATCCCAAAACCAGCTCATCGACATTTCAAACTTTTTTTCTTAAACTTTTCCTTACATTATTCCCCAGATTTGATAGTCCACAGGATATAGATCTGGACTGTTTTGACGTATGAAATCAGGAGTTTGTTCACAAAAGACGTCACAACATATGGCATATAATGCCATATATAATGGGCACCAAAAAGATTTAAATACTTTTAACCATTACAGTCAAGATAAAAATCAGGTGAGGTTAGTTTCCTTTTTCAGCACTTTTCCATCGTTATCCAGCGATATAAAATCATAGCATTTCAAAACACGCTCACAGAGGATGATGTCTGATTTTTTACATATGCCCGTTAACAGCTCCTAGTGTAATTTTTCCTGAGGAATTACACTTACCCTGGGTAAAAAATAAATAAAAATTCATTCGAGTTTACATTTAGGAATATTTCGAAGTTATACAAAGAGCAGATGGCAGTGAGTCGCTTTATTTCCATTCACACTGTAGATAAACCTATAAATCTTTTAGAACTCTAGTATCAGCGAGAACTGTCTTTATGAGCCACTTAAATGGCACTACAAAAACAGGCCCAGATGCAAACACAAATAAACAGTAACACCCACAGGCATGCACACATGCAAGCACATGCAAACACAAGGATGCATACATACATACATTTACATACATAGTATACATACATTTAAATAACCAAGAGAAATGTCAGGATTTCCAAACTAACCTCCTGTAGTTCATCTGGAGACTGATGAAGTCGTGATCTGGTTCCATTGCGTCTGTCTTTACAAAAGACTCTTACTTCTGATTCTTTTAAATTCAAAGCTGGTTCGCTGCCTCTCCGGACCCTCAGCTTTGAACCTAAAAGCAAAAGAAACAGGGTTTGTGAATTATAATGGGAAATTTATAGTGCCTATTAAGAACCACCTAAGTGGTGCTACAATATTTATAGGAAAACTAGTTTTCAACGCTGTGCCCCTGGGGTTGCTGGATATTTGGATGAGGCCTGATTTTCAGCAAGCCAACTACACGTGTATAACAACATCTAGGTAAATGAGTTTCATTGTTCAACAATGAATTATTGTCAATTTAAATTTTTAGTCTAGTGGTTAGACAGCTAGACTGTCAATTGGACAATCGGAGATTCCTCGTTAGGGCAAGAATTTATTTTGTGATTCCGGCTCCACTTGCGTCCAGTAGCCACCTCAAGAATACTGAGTTCACTGATTAATTATTCGAGATCAGCGAGAAGATTAGGTGGCACGGAACAGTGCTGGCCACCTGACCTCAAGTGCCATACGTTAAGAAAAAATGAAGTCACTAGCACCTCACACCACTGGCTGCCTTCAGGTTTAGCTTAAATGACTGCTGTTGTTCTTCTTAGAGATTGGTAATGGGTTTGCCTTTCCCTCAGAGTCCATAGTTGGAAACCCAATGCATCAAATGAATTTCAGTTTTTGACAATGCAACACAGTTTACTGTAAGGATAAGTTGTCTCACTGTTGATTAATGTTGTCCCTTTTGTACTTTAGTGGAAACACCTGCAACCTTAACTCAATGACTGGAGTACTACTACATTTCATGGTCATAAAATTGCATTTAATATATTCATCCAATACTATACTGTTATACGTTACACAAAGCTTCATTGGAAGAGGATACATTTTTAAAATCTATCATACTCAGATTTAACCCCTAATTAAGCACTTCAAATTTATATATTACCACTTGACTTAACTTACAAGTATGCTGGTAGGATGATTCCACTGAGAAACCATCGGTTTAAGTGTTTTTCTATAATTAAATGTAGACATCACCGTATTTGACTCAGTTGTTTATTGACGAATCACTGAGGTCATTGTGCTAATACATATATAATAAATCTTGCACCATGTCTCTAGGTCAACATGTGCTGTCATATAGGAATGCTAGAGAATGAGGCTGCTTCACGTTTCGACCCTTCTTTACTAACTGCAGAGTTGAACCAGATTCATGCCAGATGCGTCATTTGTTACACTGACATCCAATCAACAAATCCAGTCAATCTGCCATTTTAAATGGTTTTACCAGAAGGCCATTCAAGATTCTCTAAATTGCACCAGTTGAACAGATGGTAGGGACTATACAGTACATGTTCAGAGGACACAGCAGTGGTAAGCAAAATGGAGATGACATGGATACATTCTGAGCGCAAAAGGGGATATGGTATGAAATATTCTGAACATTGTTGATACCCACATACTCGTTTGCTCTTTCCTTTTTTCTTTATAAACTTTTATAAACAAACCTTTTATGACAAACTGTGTTTTGTTCAGTGTATGTCTGCATGTATATTCAATTATGCATGTATGTATACATGAATGCCTGTATAAAGATATGTGATGTAGTAGGCCTACATTTTAATCACCTGTCAAAAACACTGCACACATGGCTACCTAACTGAATTAAACAAATCCTTTTTAAGGTACTTTGAAACCAGAAGAAGAACAGTCAAAAGCAACATATATGTAATAAAAGAGTGTTTCAAGAGGATGGTCTAACACAACAGTATATTATGCCATGTGTATATAACATGGTGTCATTTAAGATACCAGTACATATGTAAATGAGCCACTCTTAATTGAAACAGAGGACAGGTTGCTTTTTCTATATGAACCTGTTGCACAGTTCCTCTGAGCTCGATACTGTTGCTGAGATATCATGAGAAGTGCACTATTCAAATAATACCTGTTATCACATCCTGTGAAGTGATGATGATATCAGTTTCGTTTATTCTAGGAGTGTAGTTTTGTCCCACATCATTCTCGTTTACACGATCATCATGGAACATTTCTGGACTTGATGCACTCATTGAGCTTCCACTGGTTCCATCACCATGCTGCTGCATCAGAGAGCCATTGTGATCCTCAAAGATGGCAATGATCTAAATCAGTCAGGAAAACACTAAACATGGCTAACTACCAGTAATCAAATTTAGTTACTTCCAACCTATCCTAATTTGCAATACAAAACACAAGGGTTTTTGATCAAATGAATTAAAACAGAAAACTAAATGTTTTGGAAGTAAGTTTAATTCAGACACAATGGAAAACAACCCATCATTCTGTACCTTCTGACAAGCAACAAAACTGCTACAACTCACCCACCAGCCCAACACCAATACTTTACTCTTACCATCACCATGCTAAACAGCTACCCCCTTATAAGAAGACCCAAACTACATCTTCAAACATCACATGTACTACCAGCCCACCACTAAAACACCATGTCCACCTGCAAGTATACCCTTTTCTACTACTTCACTCTAACACTAATCCACCCCACCATGCCCACCAACACAATAAAAGCTAGTATACCCTTAGAAAACTGACACTGTTTCAAACTTCACATGTACCATCAGCCCACCCCTATGAATTCCTTTCATAGCACACAGGTCTGCCGAGAGGGGAGGGGGAGGGGGGGGCAAAAACCCAGGGGCCCGGCGACTTTTAGGGGCCCAGGCTGGGCCCAGCAATCAACTTATGAAAAATATTATAATCAGTTATACAAAGTTTATGATTGATGTTTTTTAAAATATAATATTACGGACTCTTAACTACAATAGAACTTTTTGTAGGGTTGTACACGCACTATTATTATTTCAGTTTGTTTTTTAAAAAGTTTTTCATAAAGTCTAAGGATAGTTAGGGGCCCGTGACTGCTCTGCCTATAGGGCTCGGAATTTCTGTCGGCAGCCCTAATAGCACTTCACCATTATGAACATCATTTTCACTACTATCTATAACCTTCTCTCTTCCTCAACACAAACAAAGCATCATAGTATCATTAATACCACCTATACTCCAACGTAATACTACCACCATTAACATTGTTTTACCATTTACCACTACCAACGAAACTGACAACAATATCTCACTATCCTTCACCATGCAAACTGAAATATCCCATTGCATGATCATACCTGATCTCGATCATCAGCTACATCTCTCAGTCGATCATTTGGATCAAGAATTGCACCGTCTGGAGACGTGATCAACTTCCGAACATGAATCCACTGAGACAGAGGCTACAACACGACGGGTTCATGACAGTACAACGGGTTCATGACAAAGCAATGGATTCATGACAAGAAATGGTTCATGACAAGAAAATGGGTTTATGAGAAGGTAATGAAGGTGGCTTCATGACAAATCAGTGATTTCATGACAAGACAATACGTTCATTACAAGACAATAAATTCGTATTAAGACAATGAAGGTACAATGGGTTCTTGACAATACAAGTTTTGCTCAGTGTTTTATATTATTCAGCTGCAGTATATATGTATGACCAATTGACCATGCATCAAATGATGTCTCTAACAAACTGTGGTCCCTAAGCATTAACAATTTCAAGAAAGGAATGCAATCGCAGTCTGCGAATTCTGTGTTGCAATCACTGACACTAAAACATCTTTATCTTCACTTTCATCTTCATCTGCATCTGCCGACTTTATTTATCCTTATATACCATGCACACAGGAAATATTGTGACAATGTTTATGGAATGCTTGATGTACATATCACATTCTTCAGTATAAATAATGGAATTATAAAAATTATATATATAATTATTGCAACCTGTACTTGATATTACATAAACATAGAAATTAGCTTATAATATGATTATAAATAGTGTGTTTGTGTGCTAGTGATGTAGCTATTCGGGAAAAATATTTTGCGGAAAATTTTCCGCAGAACCAGAAAAATACATTTAACTCATAATGTAAGATTTTCAGCATGAGACGACACTAGAAAATTTCAGTTTTTTAAAAAAGTTCCTTTTATTTACAGTATTTCTGTCAATGCAGGCAACGTTCACCTTAAAAGAATTAAAATAAACATTAAACAGATTTGAAAATAGATTTAGTCTCAGACTGCAATGGGAATGCCAATAAAATATTATTCCAAAACATAAAATAATAGTAGGGCCTAGGTATAAAATTGTTTCGGCTTAATGACACTTTTTCATATCGAAGATGATTAGTGTCGGAGGCAGAAAGCAACCTCGTACTCCACGTTTAAATTGCGACCGAGCCACCCGCAGTAAAGATCCGAGAAATTAATCTCTGATCATAAGGCCGGACCGGGAAGCGAACCCGGGGCGCCGGCGTGACGAGCGGGCTACCAGCCCACTCGGCCACTCAGGATCTCTTAGGGCCTAGGTCTATAATAGGCCTCATAAGAATTAATCTGTTGCAGTATTAAAATGGTATCTATATAGTAATAGTACTACTGCATCAACTGCTGTTTTTGTCACATGGCTTCATAAAAAAAATATTAAGGAGACTAAATCATAAAAAATATTTTCTCTATATTAACAGTGAAGTTTAATTGCAATTACTTCTTAAATATATATTGTTGCTGTTGGGCCTTGTGAACACACTGAACAGTAAGCACTAACAGTGCCATCTATTGAATAAACATATCAGTTATTAGCCTACATAAGATAGCTTAGAGTGAGTGACGTTTAAAATTATTACATTTAAATTGTTATTTAGTAATATTATATTGATGGAAAAATATCGGAAATTTTCCGGAAAAATATGAAATTTTCCGGACAACTTTTCCGTCTCACAATACTATTGTGTGCATCTGGAAATATGTGATCAATTAATTTAAATACCATAATAATGATCATGATCATCATGGTCACAAGCATCATGATCACCATGATCTTGATCACTAGGATCAAGATAATCAGAAACATATCACAAACATCATCATTGCAATCATGATCATGATTATAACTGGCATCATAATCATGAACGTGATCATGATCATCAGGATCCTTATGATCAGTTTCTGAAGCCAGCTATTTTGGTTATTTGTAAGTCCAGTGCCTCTCTCATGTGTAGTCCAAGTCTTACTATTATGTGTTAGTTTATTTAGTCTACACAGTGCAGTCTTCATCTTCTACAAAGACTATTCTGTTTTTATTTTGAATCTTGTATGCAGTGCAGCAATTGTGTGGAATTTGATAAACTGACATTCTTTCCACATGGTCAAGACATCAGAGTCATCACTGAACGACTTATTCCAGTACTGCTATTGGGTATCTAGTAGGAAACCCATAATTGACAAACTCCAAAATCACATCTCTCTGTATAATTAAATCAGCATAATAGTTCTGCTCATAACCACAGTCTCTTGCTTCTAAAACAGACCACTTCCAAGCACTTGGTTTCCTCATTAAGTAACTATATCACTTCAAGAGGAGACTTTGGCTTTGCAATCATAATAAACTCCAAGACCACCTCTCCCACCCACAGAAATCTGTAGCCATGTCTAATTAATAGGACCAAGATATGGTAGCAAACTTCCTGTAGTCCCCATCAATCAACCAGTTAGCAAAGTCTGCCGCAGCAGCCGAGCCATGCAACAGCAGCAGCAGCAGCAGCAGCAGCAGCAGCAGCAGCAGAGGCCAATAAGGACGACCGCCGTCGCCACCGATGCACAGAACCACTTAGCCGCCGCCCTTTGGAGAGACTTGCCTTAGAAGCGTCGCCGTCGTTCGTTTCACCAACAACTGGCAACTAGGTCGGTTGTGGCCCTGCCCTGCCCTGCCGCCGGAGACACAGATAACCAAGATTACTCCACTAACAGGTTGGCCCGCAAGCTTGTACTGGGAGGCTCATTAACTCGGGGTGGGGTATTCTGACGTCACTGGCTGACTCATTCGGGCAGACTCCAGTGCATTCGGTTCATTCTGTATATGAATTCAGCGTAGCTAAAGTGTTTGTAGATCATTGAAGAATCATTGCAGAAACGTTAGAAATTATAGATCAAGATGCCTGGTAACTGTGCAGTCGCCAGTTGTAAGAATACGTACCATACTGAGGCTGGAAAGAGTCTGTCATTCCACAGATTTCCTAATAAAGATGAGGGATTAGTCAAACTTTGGATAGGACGATGCTGCCGAAAAGATCCTTTTAATGCCAAAACGGCACGCATCTGTTCTGAACATTTTGAGGATGGGCAATTCATAAGAGATCTGAGAAGCGAACTGTTAGGTGACGCCGTGAAAGCTCGCCGTATTTTAAAAGACGATGCTATCCCAATCAGAAAGCTACCTTATAAAACTTCTCCAGTGAAGTCTCCAGGCCGTTCTGGTCGAGCCACAAAACGGAGTGCAAAAGTTTTGCTTGATGAGCTTCTGGTTGACAACACAGAGGTTTCTGACCAGTCCATAAACTTCGTTGCAGTCGATCCCTCTGAATCCAACTCGAAAGCTGCAGAATGTCAGTCATGCACCAGTCTCCAGGCTGAATGTGATCGTCTCCGGAAACAGCTGGAAACACAGAGGAGCAACCACGTTGCAGAGAGGAATCGGCTGCGAGATCGCATTCGGTTTTGGAGAGAGGTTGCCAGGAGGAATAAAACTTCAATTGATCTCAGAAAGGTGGATCACAATCTGAAGCGTATTTTTAGTCCTGGCCAGATCAGATGCTTGAAGAATGGGAAAAAAGCCATTCGCTGGTCAAAGGAGGACATCATACATGCACTGGAACTGAGGACTGTCTCCCACAAGGCATATATCTATCTGAGAAACAATAAGCAAGTTCCACTTCCTGGCGTGTCAACACTACGACGTTGGGTCGGAGGTTTCAGCTGCCGACCTGGAATTTCACAGTTTTCTCTTGAGATTTTGCAGGCAAAGGGCACTCGTTTTGCCAAATGGGATCGGGTCTGCGTTCTGTCGTTTGATGAAGTGTCTGTCGACCAACGCATGTGCTACGATGCTCGTGAAGATCAAGTGCTTGGACCATTTTCGAAGGTGCTTGTCTTCATGCTTCGTGGCTTGATGACAAAGTGGAAGCAGCCGATCTACTTCGACTTCAATGTGACACTGTCTGCTACCCTACTGAAGACAGTTATTTCGAAACTGGAGTCGATTGGCTATGAAGTGTCTGCATGCGTCTGCGACATGGCAGGTGGCAACAGAGGACTCTTGTCGCAACTCGGAGCTACGGAGTCAGCACCTTATTTTTCCAACCCTGTGGACAACTCAAGGAAAGTTTGGTGCTTTGCCGATGTGCCACATCTGTTGAAACTGCTGCGAAACCACTTTTTGGATCACGGCATCTGTCTGCCAAGTGGGACTGTGATCAAGAAGGATACGCTGCTGCAGCTTATGGATCGAGACAACGATGAACTGAAGATCGTCCACAAACTTACACCATTGCATTTGAACGCTGTTGGCATGGAACGCCAGAAAGTCCGAATTGCTGCACAGCTCTTTTCAAGGACGACTTCTGCTGCTATTCGCTACCTATTCCCAGACAAAATGGAGATGGCGTATTTCTTCCAGCTGGTCAATGATGCGTTCGATATTTTGAACACACGCATAAAGACGGGGCATTTCCAGACAACATCGGCTTATGGAACCCACTTGGATATGCAGAACCAGATCCTGGACTCCATGCACGGAACAGTTGCTAGCATGAGGATTGTGGGGAAGAACACTTTACTTCCCTTTCAGAAGGGATTTTTAATGTCCATAACGGCAGTCAAGGGCTTGTTTGCGAGCTTGCAGGCACTGTACAACGTACAATACATCTTGACGGCTCGTCTTAACCAGGACTGTTTGGAAAATTTCTTTTCTCAGCTTCGTGGTATTGGGCATCACTACGATCATCCAACGCCAGCGGAGGTCAAACACCGTTTTCGACTTCTACTTGTCGCCAGGAATTGCGTCGATCTCAATAACAGCAATGTGCGGCGTGATGGCGACACCGATGACAACTGTTTACCTCCAGACGACAATGACAACCAGTCTGATGATTACTTGACTGTTGAACTCTTAAATAGTGCCCACGTCTTCTTACCTGATACTGGCAGAGCTCAGGATGACAACTTTGAAGACAGTCTTACCGAGCTGTCAGCTGACGAAGTTGACAAATTTCTTGAAGAGGCAGTTAAAGAGAAATCTGTTACGCAATCAAGTGCAACGTGCCAAGGCGTTGCTTCACCGTCAACTGAGCAGGTGCAGTCGTCAACAGTGGATCATTTATCAGCTGATGCACTGCACTATTTGGCTGGATACGTTGCCTTCAAGCTGAAGCGCCAACATCCAGATTAGTAAGTACATTGTAACGCGTCCTTTGAGTAAGACTTTGTTTTATTAAGGCGCGTTATAAATACAAGTTGTATTGTATTGTATTGTATAGATGCTAGCAGAGCCGTCAAATATACGGCTCTGGATGCTAGTAGTGCTGGCCGACTCAGCCACTGACGTCACAGCGCCCCACTCCGATTTACGCATATTCATGACCCCCGTAGCGGGCTAACCTGTTAGTGGAGTAATCTTGCAGATAACGGCGAACAAGTCACGACAAAGTCTACACTGGGCTTGGATTCGTTGTTTGGCTCCAACACTGGTATTATATTACCATTAATGAGCTCCATCAGGTCTCGCCTCTTAGAGTAACCGGATGCCCTGGCTGCTGGGTAGCACCCTGCCCTCGCTCGGCCTAGACGGCGGCGGTCGGTCCACCCCGGCGGCTGGCTAGATGGCTGGCTGACTGACTGCCATCACTCATATGGATGCTGCTCATCAGGCAGAAGAAAGCAGAACCAGGCTTCATCTTACTGCAAAATTACTGCATTCGTAGAACTGGAGAAAAAGAAAACTCCCTGAATGGAAATTGTTTTGTAAAGGATTTGTTTATATATCGCAATTATACTTTGAAAGCAAAGGAAACGTCCATAAAAACCTTAAAATATGCAAGCCTGATTGATGGCATTGATGTCAAACAACAGTCATCCATCGTCATCATAACTTACTTACTTACATACTTGTCTACATACTTAATATACACATAATCATATAATCGGCATCATCATCATCTCATCATAACTCCCACCACCATCACCACCGTCATCGTCACCATGACCAGTAGCGGCTATTTCTAGGATGCCTGACACATGATTGCTCATCACGTGAACTGGGGCGCCGTATGTGGCAGTGGACAGTCGCATTTCACAGTGTGTGTGTGTGTGTGTGTGTGTGGGAGGGGGGTGTAATGCATCCTACAAGTAGCTTGCTACTGATGAAGCTCTAGAAATTGTTGTCATTACATTACATTACATCACCATGACAACCAGCACCATCACATCCACCACGTTCCTATGATAGATAGGTGTGAGTGAGTTCTTTGTGTCATCTGTTCTTTACACATATCGTCCAGTCTTGCTCGGTCTTCATTGCATATAGTCTATCCTGCCTGATCCTGGTTTTCGTTTGCTTCTCTTTCCTTCAGTATATATATTTGCATCCAATCTACGTGCATATTTTCCTATCTGAATATCCATCTATAAAGGGAGACTACAAAGTAAACAGAGATCTAAAGCAGAGGTTCTTAACCGGTGTCGCGACACACTAGTGTGTCGCGAATCGCCCGGCAGTGTGTCGCGTAAACATGGTGTGTCGTTGGTGTGTCGCGAATAATTGGTGTGTCGCTAATTCTCACATGATGCGTCAGTCACTCTTGCATTACATTGACTTACTTACTTTAGCAGATTAGTGGACGTAGGCTGTGACAATTCGTAGCACTCTTTATATATTTTATTTGATCGAAATCTGGGGCGGTCATGCAGTGTTTACCTTATACATGTAGGCTACAATTATTGCACATAGTATAATACTGTTACATAAAACCACTGAAGTCTGCAGTACACACGTTTCCGACCGCGCCGATGAAATCATTTACCCGTTACCATGACATTCGAAATGGACAAATTTCATAAGAAAACGAAAATTTAGCGAATCTAAAACTGATTACGCACAATCAGATTTTGGTAGCTGTAGCCCTAATGTGAATTAGTTGATAATTTAATAAGTTATATTTCCTAATGTGAATTAGTTCATAATTTGATAAGTTATATTTCGCAATGAAATGGAACAAACTGGTCGGAGGTGCCTCCTCAGTCAGCTTACATATTGCACTTATACAAACTGTGGATCCTCGTTTTAATATGATCCAAAGAAATATCCAGGAGCAAAAATCCCATTAACTGTTAGGCCTACTAAGATTTAAGTTAACATAGAGTCGTAGGAACGACGTAAAATCGAAGAATTAGATCAGTAGAATTAGAAATTTAGAATCATTAGAAGCTAGAAAGCATTCAGTGTCAACATTATCATTCTTTAAAAATGTTAACAATTAAAATGTTCAAATGAATGAATTGGTTTAACTCTAACATTTTTTATTTTAACGATATTCACATATTATTATTGCATGGTGTGTCGCCAAATTTATTTGCAAGTTTAGGTGTGTCGTGAGCCAAAAAAGGTTAAGAACCTCTGATCTAAAGGATTGTTATAATGCACTGTTCAGATGACTAATGAGTGTTGACAGTGGAGATTCTCAAATGCACCATTTGACTTACAGAGGTTGATTAAATAAATGGACCATCTATGGGCTCCTATGAGATATTATCCAGAGGTCCTTGGACCATTATTTGCCAACAATAATAGGAGGGTTAATATGATAAGAAAGGGGAGGGTTCACAGACAAATTGGCAAAAGCAGTTCTTCAAACACCCAATAGTCAGGATGGAACAAGTTACAGCAGTGACCACCTGAAGGTCAAAGACAAACACAGAGGCACAGATTAAACAAAACAGCAAGCCTGTGCATGAGAACTGCACATTTAATGCACAGGGCACCCACACAACATGCACATAATATGCAAAACTCTGAAGCCATTAAATGTGCAAATAATGTATATTGCTATTATAAAATTCATACAAATACACATAATCCTACTAATGGAGGTTGACTGGCTTTCTATTGGTAGTAAGTGCCTTAATAAACAAAAATACTGACTCATATGTAATGAACATCTAAAGCTCAAATGATGTAATATATATCTGAAGTTCTGAAGTATATATACAAAGTTAGCCTACTTCTGTAATAATTTTTAATTTAACAGCAAAGTTAATTATTTCTCTTGACATTTTATCTCCATTAAAGACTATAAGTTCCTAATAACTGTAAACTAAGTCGAAATAAAAACATGAAAAATTAATTCTACTGTATAGAAAAGCCAACTTTGGACCATTCAAGCCAACTTTGTTTCAAGTACACATCAAGCTTCAACAAGTGATGGTTAACATGTGACTTTACCCTTGTGACTTTAACCTTGTGACTTCATGAACGGCCCTTTAGCACAACAACTAAACACTGAACATCCAAGCCATCTTCAGCTGTTGGCCGGGAATCCGTTGGTTGGTTCCTCGTGTGTGCCCCGCCACTGGTGACTCTTTCAGCTATTCATTAAAGGCTAGCCCAGAGAGCGCCTATGAGTAGATATCCTGAAGGGCAATGTAAAAATGTTCATTTACATTACATTAATTACTAAACAGGGTGCATATTTAAGACATGATGATCTCTTTACATCACAGTAAAGAGATGTTTGTAAGTGTAACTTGCAGCTCATAAGATTTTGAGGCCATTTAATGGACATATTCCGTGCATCCTCTTAACTTTGGTACAGAGTTCTAAATTATCAAATAGAATAATTAGACTTCCATGATCTTGCACATTAGGGTCTGGCATAATAATTTTATACTTATAAAGCCATTGTATATTGTACCAATATAATTTTCTATTTCCTTCTTTAACCATATTGGTTCAGAAGATAATAGAAAACCCATAACAAACAGTGGTGGGAACATTGATAATGCAACAACACAGAGACGAAAGAATGACGACAGAAGGAAAAGACCAGTGGCACAAGGGGCTGTGGGAACAAATGGACTGATGTTGGAAAGATTGGCCAAACATCTGACCAGATCCAGCATACACCAGTCAGAACATGACAGAAAGACTGGCCAGTGTAAATCATCAGTCTGATGTCTGCCCTCTGCAAAGGGCCTCTAAGGGTTCTGACGTTCTGACAAGTTTAAAGGGACAGATGTTTCGGACCCTTTTACAGTAGTGGGACAGTAGTAAGTGATGGTCAATCAGTTAGACCCTTAAATATCTACAAATGAACACATGTGATCACTTGTTGGAAAGAAAAGCCGTGTACAGCCATGTTATAATGTTTAACTCTGAAGAAACCTGGGAACAGATTTTCAAAACAACTGCAGGAAAAGACCAAAACAAGACTCTTTGCCCGTCTGTGAAAACAAGAATATAAGAGGTCAGATTTTGGCCAGGGTTACATAGAGAGGAGAAATGAAGGAGTAAAGCTTATACTGGCAGTCTACCCTTTAGCTAGCTTCTTATCAGGATGTTCATCTGCAACATTTACTACCAGTCTGTTGTCTAGTATGTTTGCTTAAAAAACCTTAAAACTGTAACGTTCTTATGTTCAGAATGGCATTCTTTCGAATTATTAAAGAAAATATTTACACAGACTCCTGTCAACTTCATTTAAATCTTCAGCAGCCATTGAAACCGACAAATCACTCCCAACCCATGTAACATGTGGTTGGTGTTTATAATTAGGCCAACACCCTAGGGCCAGGTTTCAAAAGGCAGTTGTTATGTAATTGTTTTTACAAAATAATAATCAATTAACTTTTGCCTTATGCTAACTGTTCCTGCCATCTCTGAACAATCTTTGAAGTGATGTGTATTTATAATTTCTACACAATTTCAAAACTTTTTCACTGTTGGACTGTACAATGACACAGCACATACATACACAATTTTCTTTGTGCACACACACAATCACACAACACACCACACACACACACACACACACACACACACAAGATGACAATTAAATTTAACATATATAGCTAAATTGGCTTGATATATATATATATATATATATATATATATATATATATATAAAAATAAAGCATAAGCTCGGCTCTTGACCTATTAAACCTATTAAAAAAATGGAGACTGAGATTGTCCTAGATATCTATGCAGTGTTTAAATAATTATAATCACACCGGAATAGAACTCTAGTCAGTTACTAGAAGCAGACATGACAGGGACTCTCAGTTGTTTGCATTTGTTTGAACTCAGGTTATGGAAGATCTTACATTGGATATGCCTGATAGGGAAACGAATTTCATATTCTTTTCATACTATTTCTTCAAATGGATCTGATTCTCTTTCTGACACCTGCTTTGCTTTAACTATGCCCAATTACGGCCCAATCATGGCATCCCAAGTGTCCTACAGGCAGCCACCCATGCATAGAGTCATCAAGGAAGTTACAGCACCCCTGAGAGTCTGACCTATCAAACTGCAGACCAAGGGACCATCATACTCTCTCCCCAGTCACCAACAATCAAGGATTTAAATTCTACACAGCAATTAACTTGAACTCCTGCAGTGCAGTATATAATGGTCAGTTACAACTCTAAGGATTATGAAACTACCTCATATTACATAAATAAATGTACTTAAACATACATGTACACATACAAATACACACACACACACACACACTAACATATATACATACATAACTTGATACCCCATTATATTTCTCATACGGTCCGCGACCTTGGTGTCCTGTTGGACCATAGCTAACTCTATACACATATAACTGCTATATATATTCGCACCGTTGCCCGTTCGCTTACCCCTATATATTCTTTCGTACATCCCGTCTTGACTACTGCTCGTCGCTCTACTTTGGCCTTCCTCTAAATCGACTTGTGTGCCTGGACCGAGTCTTGCGCTCTGCAGCGCGTCTTATTGGGCAAATCCCCAAATTTGGTCATGACCTTACATTGGCTCCCTACCCGGCAGCGCATCGAGTACATACACGACAATCTAGTCCACCAGTACACACAGAGAAGGGGGTGCACCCATTTGCACACACACACACACAACAGGAGATACACACACACTGGGACACTGAAGCTTTTTTTACTAAGCTCAAAACTGTACTTTTTGGCCGTGCTGGAGTCGGGAGCGCCTCTGAGTAGCCCTCTTGAAGGGGCGCTATATAAATTTATGAATGAATGAATGAATGAATGAATGAATATACATACATGTGCATGCATACATACAGACAAACTAGTCCATACATACACAGACACACAAACATGAGTGGATTGGGTTACACAGCTTTGAAACCATAGCTCCTGCCAACATCACTCCAAACTGTTGGTTATCTGTTTTCATGTAAACACAGTGACTGTCCATCAAATAAGAAGTCCAGGGATTCATCTGAAATAGCTGAATGTCAATCCACACAACCAGTTCGAAAGATGGCATCCCTTTAAGCTGAAACTGAACGACTGGTGCAAAATAATCTCTTGGTTGGTTTTCAGTCAATTAAATCATGTCTCATCTTTCAGCTCCGTTAGATAGCAACATTTTTTCAGCACTTTGAGAGGTCCATAAAAGGCTTGGCATAAATGCTCAGACACACACACACAAACAAAGAATGTCCCCAATTTATATTGCAACAGCTAAAGAATCTCTCAACGTCAAACAACTTGAGTAGTGCTGGATCTTCTCAGTAGCACAGACGTTGTTTGAAATGGGCAATAGTTCAACTGGTGTACTTCTCTCCTGGCCATGAACAAATAATCAAAGCCAAGCTGGCTGGCAGAGGGATAGAATTAAGTAGAATTCCCAAGCCATCTCAGACTTCTGAATCTCCATATACCCCAAGCCAGTCCCTCCACAAGAAATAGCTTTAGTTCTTTTCATTGTTGTCAAAGTCATAAGTCCAAGTGACTGCTCTTTTAGGATTGTACTAAACACATTCAAAGTCATCATATCCAACTGATTTCCGCTTTCATGTAATGCATACTCAATACATTCTAAGTCAAGAGAACCTGACCAATCATGCACACTTTTGTTCTACAAGCACTACCATTTGTAAGCCTATATGGAGTCCAACAGTGCAACATTACCAGTAATGTGTGAGAACGTGGCTACAAAAAGAGGCCACACTGACCACTGTTGTTTCAGAAGGAAGATAGGCAGTTTGGTGGATGATAGGCTAATCGCCTTTGCATGCACTCAGTATTTTAATGTATGTATGTATGAATGCATCTTAACATTATTCAGTGCCCTGTAAAGACAGCTCAAAAGCCATCATTCTACAGATGCAACAGAGTGTTTCTAAACACATGTAATATTTCCTCATAGTACGATGCCAGTTCATTAGTGCAATCTACGAGTTTCAACAAATGCTCTTTTTTGTTTACACAGATGCAATTGTGTTTTTACTGCCACAACTGTGTTTTTATTGCCATAAAATTACAATGATAATAGTCACAACAACATCCAGAAAATCAATTGAGATTGATTTGCTAGAGGTAATATTTCAACCTAATTTTAGTTCCCAACATACAATAATTTATCTCTTGTCAAAAATAATACTTGTATATTGTCAAAAATAATACTTGCATATATGCACATGTTAGTATCAATGTATGTACATGTGTATATGTGCATGATGTATGTATAATGCACATGTGTAATTGTCCATGTGTTTGCATGAATATACATATCAGTCTATCTGGACATCAAGTGCCTTTAAGAACGTCTCAAAAGCACTGTAAACCAGACTTTGTGATGACCAGTACACATCTATTTTACAGTTTTGAATGAATTACTGATTACTACCAGTTAATTATAATTACTGTTCATAGTTACTACTGACTATAACTTTATGCTATTAGTATAAACATTAAGGCCTATTAATCAGGGACTATGACTATTATTGCCGTTTACTTTTTACTAGCATTTCATAAGAATGGATTATAATTATTTATTATATAATTGCATAATTTATTATTAATCTAGTATTACTACTAAGAAATACTTACCCTGCCCGTAGCCTTGTGGAACCGTGAAATGGCTTTGTCTTGCAGTTCCCCAACAGACAGGCTTCCATCTGCACAAGGCACGACCACCCTAACCCGACCGAAACAGACCGTCACCTTCATCGATTTCACCCTCTCATTCAGATCTCGCATATCCCAGTCCTCCAACACACTACGAGTACTATAATAATCCACAAAATCTCCCTTATTGCGCAAGCAACGTACGAAAATGAAAGGGACACCCAACTCTTCCCCCTCTGTTTATGCCACTAATCTCACACAGTGAACTGGCGAATAAGGACTGATCAGCCCTCCGATCGAGCAGAGCACCCCTAAACCTGTTCGGGCTGATCCTTATCACGGGTGGGAGGCAACGTTAACCCTCCATCCGGCAATGGCATAGGGAGGGGTCCGCCTGACGTTGCCAGAGCCAGTCGAGGAAGCGGGCAACGGCGGGAGGGAGCGAGGGAGGCAGGCCAGAGTATGATGGCGTAGCGGATAGTCGCAAGTCCTATAGTCCGATATGATCAACCCGTTTCGTTGTAGATTACCATAATAAACAGAGCGTGCACGAAACGTTCGTCCGTCGCACTTAACACTGTCGGCGTTTTAAGTGTCACTGAACATAGTCACTGTCACACTTGTTTACTAATGATTTAACCAACGAAAATCTTTCTCACAGCGCTAAACGTATTTCTTGATGAGTCTGATTTACATTCGTGCGTCTGCTGAAAACTTCCGAACAGTCCAATTAAGACGCAACTGCTTTCATCCTTTAATTCGGGCGCTAAGTCTGTGGCGCCTCTATCGAACGTTTAAAGACTAATGTAACTTTAAATGTCCAGGTTTTTCTATACGTGGTGGATCCGTTCTGACACGCCCCAGACGTTAGCGGAATCCGAGCACTACATGTACATTCACGCCCGTCCCTTCCCTTGGGTTTTTGAAATGGCAAGGATTTGGGATGTGCTACACAGTCCAGCAGTGTTTAATCTAGACGTCTCTGGGGGGGGTAAAGTTCCTCCCCAGGATCGAGTTTCCCCCAGAAAAATTAAAGAGATGAAATTTTAGCCCCAAGAAAAATTAAAGACATGTAATTTTTTTAGCCAGGGCTTAGCCAGAGCAGTCAATCATACAAGTAACCAGTGACTTGGTTTATGCCCCAAATAAATACTCGGCAGGGCAAAATTCTGGCAGGGCAACGACCAGGGCAAAGTTTTTTTTACCAGGGCATTTGCCCTGGCTTGCCCTGGTGTAGTGCCGCCACTGTTAAGACTCACCTCTTTCAACTTGCATAACCACCGTATAGCCTAACAGCCCTAACTTCTTGATCTTCTTATTCTTAAATGTATACCTGGATTTTTCTGTGGATTGTCTTTTTTTATGTGATTTCACTCAAAGCGATCATCGACTGATATATCTTGAACATTAATTATGATAACGACGCCATAGAAGTCATTAGATTAGATTTGATTAGATTAGGTCAGAGTCGGTTCCAATTAAGTCATGATCATTCTAAAGGATCCTGAGTGGCCGAGTGGGTTTGGTGCCCGCTCGCCGCGTCGGCGCCCCGGGTTCGATTCCCGGTCGGGTCGGTTTATCAGAGATTAATTTCTCGGATCTTTACTGCGGGTGGCTCGGTCGCATTATAAACGTGGGAGTACAATACAACACACAACACAACACCATATATACTGGGGCGTGGTGGTTTAGGGGTATGTTCGGTGCCTTGCAGCTGGAGGGTTGTGGGTTCGAATCCACCTCAAAGCCGCTGCGTAGGGACCCTGGGCAAGTCCTTCACTCGCAATTGCTCATGCGCTTCGGCGTGAAACTCCGATTCAGCGTTCGCGCAGTAGTCGGGAGCGCCTCTGAATGGGAAATCTGGTAGGGGCGCTATAACAAGTGTTCAAATACAATACAATACAAAAGGGCCAGGCAGGCAAACAGTGAAACAGCTACGGTGGATAATTATTATGGTGTTTACATTATTGCAGATCGAGAGAAGTAAGAGGGCAGACAAGAAACCAGGATAGGATTGAGGAATAAGGGTTTTCAGTTTTTACAGAAAGACCTGCAGAGACAAATATATTTAGACTTGCAGTTTTGATGAGTCGTATGATCATGCAACAGAAGATATCGCATTGGCGTAAGGCCGTAAGCCTATAACCAATTGTAGTTAGCACGGCCAGTAACTTTTATATGTGACAAGTAGGCCTATTGTCTGAGAGCGCCAGTTTAATTTCAGATAAATTTACCGGGCTTTTAAGCCTGCGCGTGTCTATCTCTGGCTGTTTCGTTACGGAGTTAGACCTGGGAGTCACTTTGGTCAGCCAATCTGACCCCACTTGGAGTTAAAACACTTGACATCGGCTTGAAGTCGACAACTTGCTGCAGTCAAAATAACTTGACCCGACTTGGCAGAAAAACAACCAACTTCCGGCAAACACTTTAGACAGGGTAATTACGATTACCACACTAATAATACAAAAATCATGTTTGCCTGGAAGCAGGAATTTCTTGGCTTGCCCATAATTATTCGCATATGGGACCTGCCTGAAGAATAAAATTGCTTATTCCTCTATGTTCCTGTGATGTTCAATGAACAATTTTGTAATGCTTTAATGGGTTAACAGAAGAATCTGCAGCGGACCCCGGACTGGTTGCACTGAATGGCGTGTTATAATGACACAGTTTAATTCTGTTGTCATAATTATTTGGCCACTAACGTCATTCAAATAGCAATACATGCGTATCATCCCACAGTACTAACACTCACCGATAATAAAGTCGATCATTGTCTAATACAACCGCTTTTCCGTCTGCAAACGACTAATAAGTGCACCAAAGTAGCGCCAAACGATCGATTGATTAGTATGAGATCCAGATTTCTTTTGATCGAATTCACTGACGACTAAAACTTAATTGGTTTGCGCGCGTTCAGCTCTTGATAAGGCAGCTAGCTAGACGTGCTAACATTTATATTAACATTTCGATTCACCAGTTTTATGAAACGTACGTGTGACGCTTTAACATATAATAACTCATGATAATTATAGATAAATCGACACCGATAAAAATAAGTAGGCCTAAGTAACTGCAGGGAGAATGGAAGGGAAAAGAGGGAGGGGAAGACTTTTTGAGATGATGCTGGGGTGGATGGCCGACGGATACAGCGAATTGAAGGAAAAGGCACAGCACAGAGAAGAGTGGCGTCATTGGAAGTTAGAACCTCCCGAAGGGCAGAGAACTTAAAGAGAAGAGAAGTAACTGCTTAATTAGCCCAACCGCCGCAACCGGCGTCGATAATACAAAATAATAGGCCTATCGCAGTACCGATCTGCATTTTTGAATATTTCTTCTTACTTTTTCAAATGAGATGAAAATCAACTTTTATCTTCAACACTTCAATTCAGTGTACATCGTCAACATAAATCAACTATATTTCTTAACACTTCACTCTCAAAATACAGCTCTATTACTGTATTAAGACAACTGCATTATTCAAATCGACTGTAATCAGCAATTTCTAACCTTTCCCGCGCTATTAGCACGTGCTCAGTACAAGCTATATATATATATTCAGTCAATGTTTACGTAAGACAAAAGGCGCTGACCGCCCGCTCAACTAGATCATGTTTATACATATATAATATACAGGTGTATTGTCATGACACAACCCTAACATACAATAGGTCTTAAAAACGCTTGTTCACACTAAAAACACTATGTATACAACTGCTTAAACGCCATCGTGGCCTCACGATCATTAGTGTGGCGAGATAAATTTAGATTTGTTTGTGTTCCAAGTCGGTTTAAGTCGACTTCTGTAGAAAACAACTTGAGGTTACTTTTCAGCACAAATTCGACTTGGGGGTCAGTTGCGCTAAGCAGAAACGACTCGACTCGACTTGGGATGCCCAAGTCGACTGGGGTCGACTTATTGGGGTCGACTCCCAGGTCTATACGGAGTCCACTGCGTGGTTTTATCAGTAGGCCTACGTTCGTTCACCAGATGGAGTTAACAACACTGACATAGGCGCTCAAACGAAGGCTGCTGCAGTGTTCAATAACATAATCCAGCGGGGTGCTACGCGGGCGCCGGCAAACATTTTAGCGAGGGGGCCAGAACCACACAGTACAAAAATCTGTTTGGAAGGAAGCAGGAATCCTTTTGGCTTGCCCATAATTATTCGCATATGGGACCTGCCCTTGGGAAGAGCCCAAGCTCTTCTTCCTCTATGTTCCTCTGATGTACAATAAAGCCTCTCATTCAATTCATGAGGACCCATGAGGTCCCATATGGGAATATGGGGCGAATGTTTTGTGTCATACTTGTAAGAAAAGTAGGCTAGGCCTACACATTTTAGGTTTGTTGGTGTAATAGTTGACCACCCCACGTCTCAATCCAATGATGAACCAGCCACAACATTACGCTCAACTGAGTTATTAATTACTTTTTTTATTAGTACAATCAGACCTGGATAATTTGAATTTTGGGAATGGTAAAAAGTAAAAAACTTCGATTTACCGAAAAATTCGAATTACCCCAAAAACAAAAATACTTATTACAAAAAATATTTGTTGACGTAATGAGAAATCTTCTTTTGCTTGTGGTTTTTCTCCATCAGGTTTCAGTTTATCAAAACACAATAAATCTAAAAGCAATTTAAGCAAGAACCTTCAATATAATTATATTGCAAACGATTTTCTAGCTGATGACTGGGTACTAACACTAAAAGCTAAAGTAGTTTCAGTTTTGTTGAAATAGTTGGAAAATCCCCGTTTTGCTTTTTGAGACTAACTTCAGTTTCTTGTTTTTTTACAATTTTGAGCACCCGATAACTTCTGACGCTTCGTAGCATTTTACATAATGCTTAAAATTAAAATGTTAATTTTATAAGATCAAAACTATAAATTGATTTAGATACATTTGAGAAAACTTTCATTAAAATGTAGATTTAGCCTACAGATTTCTACAGATAAATTAACGTAACTGATGCAACTGCGATGTCTGCTCGGCAGTCAACAAATAAACTTAAGATAGGCCTACATAGATGAAATAGGCCTATACGCCTACTACAATATTTCTTCAATATTATTGTTGGCATTTACAGTCGAAAGATTTCACTATGTCAGCATCAGATTTACGGACGGTCCGGACTATTAGGCTACAGACACAAACTGAAGAGTAAAGACGCGCGTGAAATAATTGAATTTTAATGGTTAACATAAATTTGTGCGGAATTGAAATTGAATTACTTGACAAGGTGTAATGAAATCAATCATTATTTTAAATTTGTTCCATAATCAAAAGTTTTGAATTTAAATGAAAATAATCATTGTAATTGAAAAAATGGCTAAAAACTGAAAAACACAAAACTGTTAAAACACATTTTTCTGAAAATGGCGCCCCTAGATGTTGGCGCCCCAGGCAACTGCCTGCTTTGCCTGTGCCTAAGGCCGGCCCTGATTACAACATAAAAAGAAGACAATAATTCGCAGAAACTGTATTTGGTTTTAACATTATGTATTATATTTTGAGAATGCAAACAGTTTAAGTGATGAACTGTTGTGGAGAAACTCAATTCATTCAATCATTCCGAGAATTTATTTAGCGCCTCTTCAAGAGACCTACTCGATCAGAGGCGCTCCCACGCCAGCCACGGCAAAAAGTGTGATGTGAGAGACTTATAAATAAAATACAGCCCGTAAAAACAAAGTTTTTTACTATATCCATCTAGTATCCTATAATGCGTCTTATGAAGCAGTTACCTCTACAAATATATAGTCCGCGTTCATTTTACAACATAGCGTCCGTTTAATGATGCAGCGCGCCCGTTTCTGTTGCAGCCAATGGCAACGCTGGCCAATGGCAACGCTGCGTTTCGGAAAAGGGGATTCCCAGATTCGAAAAGTTTAGTCCCCGATTCTATAAGCTAGCCTTTTTGGGGAGCTGAAATTTTGATAGAATGAAGTGTGTGCGAGGGCGAGTCTGTCTGCCAAGTTTCACGACGATTGAATGATTGTAAGTGATCGAACTAGTCGTCGCAAGATTTGACTTTTTAGCCTGTGGCTCAACCAAGCAATCAAGCAACCTGCAAGTTAAACTAGATGGATAATAAAATACAGCCCGTAAAAACAAAGTTTTTACTATATCCATCTAGTATCCTATAATGCGTCTTATGAAGCAGTTACCTCTACAAATATATAGTCCGCGTTCATTTTACAACATAGCGTCCGTTTAATCAAGCACCGCACCCGTTTCTGTTGCAGCCAATGGCAACGCTGGCCAATCACAACGCTGCGTGTCGGAAAAGGGGATTCCCCGATTCGAAAAGTTGAGTCCCCGATTCTATAAGCTAGCCTTTTTTGGGGAGCTGAAATTTTGATAGAATGAAGTGTGTGCGAGGGCGAGTCTGTCTGCCAAGTTTCACGACGATTGAATGATTGTAAGTGATCGAACTAGTCGTCGCAAGATTTGACTTTTTAGCCTGTGACTCAAGCAAGCAAGCAATCAATCAATCAAGCAAGCAAGCAAGCAAGATTCCCGCAAGTTAAACTAGATGGATAAAAATAACCAATAGTAAAAACAAAGTTTTTTACTATATCCATCTAGTATCCTATAATCCGTCATATTAAGCAGTTACCTCTACAAATATATAGTCCGCGTTCATTTTACAACATAGCGTCCGTTTAATCAAGCACCGCACCCGTTTCTGTTGCAGCCAATGGCAACGCTGGCCAATCACAACGCTGCGTGTGGGAAAAGGGGATTCCCCGATTCGAAAAGTTGAGTCCCCGATTCTATAAGCTAGCCTTTTTTGGGGGAGCTGAAATTTTGATAGAATGAAGTGTGTGCGAGGGCGAGTCTATCTGCCAAGTTTCACGACGATTGAATGATTGTAAGTGATCGAACTAGTCGTCGCAAGATTTGACATTTTAGCCTGTGGCTCAAGCAAGCAAACATTCAAGCAAGCAAACATTCAAGCAAGCAAGATTTCCGCAAGTTAAACTAGATGGATAAATAAAAAAGCAAGCGAGTTTAGCCGAGGCACCAATCGCAAGTCTAGTGGGAGGCCATTCCAGATGGAGGGACCCACAATCGAAAAGGCTCGACGCTGTCTAATAGAAGTGTGAGCTCGCGGGACCAAAAGCTCCCCTTTGTTGAAGAACACAGAGTTCGACGGGCTGGAAGGTCAGAGACAGGTCGACTAAGATCAGACAAGTAGGATGGAGCGCAGCCAAGAAGGCACAGCCAGACAAGTGCAGCAACTCGGTAGGAGATGCGCTGAGAAATAGGGAGCCAGTGAAGGACATTACGCATATATAGGCAGAGACAGGAACATATTTAGGAAGGCGGCCGTGCAGTAAAAAATTGTATGAAAGGAAGCAGAAATCCTTTTGGCTTGCCTATATTCGCATATGGGACCCATGAGGGCCTATGTGGAAAGATGGATGAATGTTTGAGCTTCCCATGTTTGACGACCTGTCTCAGAAATGCTTCGTTTAACGGATGCTATACAAATAAACTATGTTTTCCCTAGATCTGGCTACTTAAACCCTTCATTTTCCCCTATGACTAGCCCAAGCTCTTCTTCCTCTATATTCCCCTGATGTACAATAAAGCCTCTCATTCAATTCATTGGTTATAGGCTATAATTATATAAAATGTTTTATTTGTTTGAATGTATTAATCTTCCCATGTACAGTGCTGTGCGTTTGCTAGTGTTTCTCAATAAAGGATATACTTACTTACTTACTTACTTACTTACTTACTTACTTTACTTACTTACTTACTTACTTACTTGCAAGGAGGTACAAATTTTAAGGTCCATTGGTGTAATATGCTGGCTGTGCACAGCTCCATGTATTTGAAAGAAACCGAAGGCGTCGACAATAAGCTTATTCTTCATAAAGTCATTTCTGTGCTGGTCTATGTTACTCTGTATATTCCATGTGCAATCTTCTCCTATTCTATATCTCTATTTCACACGCGGTTGAAGGCCATTCTATTCGACTGTAGTCTAGTTTAGTCAGGGCGGGAGCACCTCAGATAGTTTTCTTGAAGAGGATTCATTCAGATGAGCAATTACAAACAGGTCTACTCATCACACACAACCTACATAGCCCGTAATCGGTCCCATATAGGCCTATGATTGCAGCCACGAAGAGGCTAGAGCTTAGAACTCTAAACCTCAGTGGAAAGGCCTACGCTCGTTTCAAATATCGATTCATTTAGATAGGTCCATGCGTTATTGTATTGTATTGTATTTAAAGATTTATAAAGCGCCTCTCACAGTGCACACCAATCAGAGGCGCTCCCAGTGCGAAAGTCCTCGAGAATAAAGACAAGTTTAGAGGTAGCGAAAAGATGTAGCAGGACCACCACATAGTATGGCGGTGCGAACAAAGGGGGGGAAGTTGATTCCATAGCGAAGAGCCAATGCAGGCAAAGGCACGGGACTGGGCTATGGCTGTTCTCACACGAGGAACAAAAAGGTCAAGACGATCCGAAGAGCGTAGTGAGCGAAGGGAAGCAGCCGAGGTAGACCTATACGTATTGAGTCACAGACGTATTTCGGGGCAAGACCTACAGTAGGTAGAATCGGCAAATGAGGACAAGTACCTTTAACTGGATGCGTGCAGTAAGAGGAAGCCAATGTAGTTGTTCAAACATGAATGTAGAGATTTGGGAGAATCGCGACAGACGACAAATAAGTCTGGCAGCTGCTTTAAGAACCGATTGCAGAGGGGAGAGGCGAGCCTTAGGGAGGCCAACAAAGACGGAATTACAATAGTCAATGCGAGAGCAAATGAAGGCATGAACTATTGAAGTTAAAACCAAAGAAGAAACAGATCGTCGGATTGCCTTCAGGCGTCGGAGATGGTAATAGCAGGAGCGGGTGAGATTAGTAATGTGGTCAGAGAAGGAGAGATAGCTATCAAGTGTGACACCTATATATAGGTTACGAACAGAGGTTGAAAAGGCAGAGGAAGGAAAACTGTATTGCCCGGCGAAGAAAGTAGCTTATATCCATTTCCAATTACTCGGCCATTGCAATTAATTTCTGAACTTTCTAGTTCAGCGATTGGCTAGAAATTTGAATTCTTTCTATCAATTTCTTACACAAATTCGCCAGAGAATAAGCAATAATCAACTAGGCCTACTGTAGGCCTACTGAATTGATCGTTTGACGTATGATCGCATTAATTAGGGCGACCCTGTTAGCGGAACTGGTGCTCGTTTGGGTTAGCCCATTGTTGCCGGATTGTAAATTCGTCTTTATAAGCATTACTGTGTAAGTTAATTGATTTACTGCGGTGAACAATAAAGTTGATTGATTGATTGACACCTTAGACAACGACAGTTCAGCCACGCCTCAACCTACGTCCTCATATATTATGCACTATCAGCATACTGAGGTCAAGAGTGTCGAAATGTCAAAATATCAAACTGGATTTCAACCACAAACGTGTGTTCCATTGATGCATCATATATACATGTATATATCCATATGTGTATACGTATAATAAAAAATCTATATATACACCTTAGAGCAAAACATATTCTTCTTGCATGTAACTTGAATACTCATGCTTTTGTACTCTCAGACCTCAGTCACTCCCAGTAAACCAGACATCGAATACACAACACCTGAAATTAACATTCCCTCCGTCACTGTATACACGCTCTAATTGGTCAACTGCGCGATGAGTAAAACAAAACGTCTCCTATTTCTCTAAACTCTATGACCTTGTCTCTGATTGCGGTGTGTCAATCAGTTGTCCTTCTCAGGCAATAAGGCAGACAGACTGAGACACACACACTGATACATGCAGACCAGACCGGTAACAAGCAAGTATAGAGATAGGCTACATGACAGACAAGAAGTGGCATAGGCTACAATAATTGTTTTTATTAGTGATATAACAAGTCAAAACAACAAAACAAGTCTTGAAGAAACTGTATGAATGCTTTCTATAATAGGCTGAAGGTTTCGCAAATGCCGTTACGCCGTAATCCGTGTAGGCCTGTCCTTTCCCCAAATCAAAGTCCGAATATCTAAAAACTGAAAGACTCTAACCTCTAAAATTGGAATTATGATTTCACAGTAATCATGATTTCGCATTTTGAAGAAGGTCTTCAATAAAGTTACAATTATGACCCGAAGATCTAAAACACAACAAGAACTCTGACCAAGAGTTAGTAAATTAAGGAATAAGAGTAAAAATCGAACAATTAATTAGTCAATTGACCTATCTGACAGTGTAAAATCTTTTTAAAAATTAAGATCAGACGTCTAAATTTCAACTGTAGATGACCGCCGCTGCTGCTGTGCTACTGAACCAGTGAACCAGTCATTCGACCAAAACAATGTGTGTTGGTTTTCATGGCGACAATTCAGTCCAAGTCTGTGCATGTGAAGAGACCATGACGGAAACCAAACAGTGTAGCGAACAGTTATGATGACCAGTCATGCGTAACGATTGCCATGACGACAGAAAGAGTCGCCAGAACCGTCGCCGATGTGGTTGGCTGATGAGGTATTGGCGATGCAGAAACGCTAGTGTAGATAAGTCGGCCGTTGAGTTGCTGCGTAGGACGAAAGTTGTAGAGCAGCTTCTCACCTGCGGAATCGTAAATGGTGCGGAACTTGGCCATCTGCCAATATAATCAAGACGACGCTTCTTTAGTACTTATTTAATAAATGAGTAAGAAGGCAATTATTGAAGGCAAAGGAATAAATTTGTAATAACGTACCAATCGACCTGTAGCATTGTAGGCTTAACCGTGAAAGTAAAATATTTTTTTCAGATATGATTGTAATTTTCTTGTGTTCTGTGTATGTATAGGCCTATGTTTTTATAATTATGTATAATTGTATATGTAGGCCTAAATTATAGAGACTACATAATAATATACAATACAAGCGCGAGTATATATAATAATGCTCAGTGGTGATGGTCTTGTAATTTTCTTGCATTAGATGTAGCTTTTCATATTGCACGATAGTCTATATATTATATCGCAGCTTTGTACATCATGTAGGCCTACTGCAGTGCACAACCTGACAAAAGCTGACAACATTTCTACTCGACTATGTTGTTACAGATACAGATTTGTCACAGAGGCTATTTGGATTTTGAAGTCCTACTTTCAGCTTTTAATTTGTCACTACAACGTGACTACGCTAATGTCATGAATACAGTGAAAACGTCTTGGCTTCGGCATAGAGGACTACGAGTAAATGTATGGGTGACCACTTCTCTCTCACCGTCCGGTATTCTCATCAGCAATGTACTCAGTCAGTGTTGGACCTAGGCCTACTCATTTTGCGCCTATAGCTGAGTTTGCTATGTAGCACAAGCGAAGCAATATAGCTAAGAAACTCAATCTGCCCTGGCAGACATTAATTTTGAACCCCAATCTTTGAGTTGACAGTTCGTCACCACTTGACCATCGATCGCTCCAACTTGACAAACAACACCGATGACGTCATCCAAATGTTCATTTTCTAAGCAGTCTATTATTAGGCAAGCACATCATCACTGCTGATAGCATTATTATTTTATCAGTGCCTATTAATCAGATAGCTAAGATCTCTTGAATCGGTTAGTGTATTCACAAGTATGTTACAAATGTGCATTCTTTCGACTTTTCTTAAAACAGGAAGCTGTAACTTGCTAGAGGATAATTTGTTATACCTATCATATTGTGCATAGTGAACTCAGAAACAATGACCTTCTATATAATATAGCCAGGCTCAGGAGGAGTATAATAGGGATCGCTGACTTCGGAGTCCGTGGTTCGTTGAAGGGGCCTGTGGGTAGAGCAGTCTTGTTTTCATTACGACAAGTTGATACAGTCCAGGCTCGGTGTGTCCTAAAGCCTGTCACCCATTATCTCTGAAGTGGTAGGCCTATTCAAAATATCTAGCGAGGTCATGAGGTTAACGTCATTTTTCATGATATCTGAGGTATTACCTGGCTGCCATGGTTGCCGGGACATACTCTGTACATCGCGACCAACAGGTCAACAACCTCAACACCTGAAGACTGACCATTCAACGTTTCCCACGCTGATTTCGTGGGACTTCGTTGTCAACTGCCGATATAAATGATTACGGCTACTGATGAAGCTGGCTGGCCATGGCCAATGGCCAATATCAAATAGATGGCGGAAATCAAAGTTCAACTTCGTAGTGGCTATCACTATTCAATATCTAGTTTTTTCTGTCGTTGTAGTTAGGCCTATAAGAGATCCGCCTATATATATATATATATATATATATATATATATATATATATATATATATATATATATATATATATATATATATATATATATTCATAATTCATAATATTATTATGCTCACAAACAGCGCTGTATACAACCATGAAACTGATTTGCATAAGGTTTAATAATAATTTTACCTCGTTTTCGTTCATGTAAATTGGATCGTGGAATACAGTCCAGGTGACGCTTTCCTGGCAGGCCGGAGTCGTTAGACTGCCCTTGTACCGGTAGTATGTCTTGCGCTCCGGAAGCAAGGTGTTTAGATCAAAAGACGGCACTTTGGTGACATTTTCTAAGGGAAAGACCATCCATAATCGCTTATCAAATTCCATCTCTGACAGTTATTTAAACGAGCGAAGGTCAATCGCAAATATAATAAAGAAACAGGCATTTCGTTAGTTCGAGCTGTTTTTAGACCCATAAATGAACGGTGTTTTTTAAAAATACCTATAGGCTTAATCTGAGGAATGCATGGTTCCGGCAAAAGAAACTAGCCTCTAAAATATGGTTAGGTATATGTGGCATGGCTACTACATTAGATATCGGACAGCAACGATGCAGAAGAATGAAAAACAGGTCCATGCTAAGCTGCTGTTGTACTTCTTACCTGGGTGAGGGATCTTATCAAAGTAGGCAGTCATATTGCCTAATGCCGACGATACACTGGAACTGCTGACCTTTGAACAAGACAAGACATGATTGTTTCGATTTTTTTTATTACGCTAGGACTTACTATAGGCCTACTACTATTGCTACAGTTACCACCACCATCTCCCACCACCAACACCACCACCACCACCACCACCACCACCATCTCCCACCACCAACACCACCACCACCACCAACACCACCACCAACACCACCACCACCACCACCACCACCACCACCACCACCACCAACACCACCACCACCACCACCACCACCACCACCACCACCACCACCACCACCACCACCACCACCACCACCACCACCACCACCACCACCACCACCACCACCACCACCACCACCACCACCACCACCACCAACACCACCACCACCACCACCAATCACCACTCCCAGATATTCATACACCACCACCATTGGTTACCTCGTGCATTCACCACCACCACCACCACCTACCAATTACAACAACACTACCACCACCACCACTGCACTACACCACCACTATCACCTCTCCAATCATTTACGGACAGATATTCTGGATACTACGGCCTGGTTACGGTTTGGTTATGGTGCGCGATTGGTTAATGCCTCGTGCATTCGACGCCGGCGCAATAGAAGTTTCTAATTGCAATTACAACAACTACTACTGCTGTTGTTGCTGCTGCTGCTGCTGCTGCTACTACTACTACTAGTGGTAGTACTACTAATACTACTCTACTACTACTACTACTACAACTACTACTACTACTACTACAACTACTACTACTACTACTACTACTACTACTACTACTACTACTACTACTGCTACTACTACTGCTACTACTGCTACTACTACTACTACTACTACTACTACTACTACTACTACTACTACTACTACTACTACTGCTACTACTACTACTACTACTACTACTACTACTACTACTACTACTACTACTACTACTACTACTACTACTACTATATTATTGTAGTCTTATTTTTAGTTTCCATTATCCCGTGATCGTCATTAAAATCACTTTGTCATTATCATTGTCATCATCGGCATCATAGTCTGCTATAAACACAGTCCGGCGTTGGTCAAGACAAAGACGCAGACAGGATAATGAAGACCACAACAGACTGTTGGCCTGTTGGCCTCTGCGTTGCTATCAAAGTCATCATTGACTGCAATAACTGTTGTTACATGCCAACCAGAAATAATTCTTATGAGACTCTTAAACGTCTGTTTCTCTGTTTACCCTCTAGAAGTAGCAACGGTACCTCAGGAATAATAACAATAATTAAAATGATAATCATTGTTAATTTTTATTACACATATCATCGTCTGCGATGAACGTATTATTATTATTATTATTATTATTATTATTATTATTATTATTATTATTATTATTATTATTATTATTATTATTATTATTATTATTATTATTATTATTATTATTATATTATTATTATTATTCATTCATTCATTACTAGAATTTATATAGCGCCTCTTCAAGGGAACTACTCAGAGGCGCTCCCAACCCAAGCGCGGCCAAATAAGATCATTTTTAGTTGAGAGAGGAATGACTGAGAAGGGGTTCTAGGAAGGGAGCGGAGTGTCAGAGGGAGGCCATTCCAGGTCGAGGGGCCCATCACAGAGAAAGCACGGCTCTGCCTGGTGGAGGTACGAGCAAAAGGGACAGAAAGAAGAAAGTAGTAGTAGTCAGGGGCGTCCATCCTATGGGGGAATGAAGCAGAGATCTTCATAGTAGCCTTTTCAGGGGGGAAAGAATTTTTTTCACTACTCATTTTTTGAATTTCAGAAATTAATAGATGTGCTTTTGATTTTCGAAAATGCTTTTCTTTGTTTAATTTAATATTAAAATCATTGTGCTGTTCTCCGACCGAGCTGACGATTAGTCTTCAATTTCATTATTTTGGCCTATCGTTATATAGTCTTTGGTAGTACGATGACGTCACACTGTGTATGAGACTTGAGTTATAATGCGGTGCTATGAATTTGCAATTTGATTTTACTAGACAAGTAATCATTGTAATCATGCCCAGAGACAATGTTTTACTAAAGTATAAATGTTGCGAGCCGTTGTGCGGCATGCTTATCCGTAGTGACAAATGGCGCATACATTGTACTACACACCACAAGTGGAAGACTACAAGGTATGTATAACTTTGAACATTGTAAAGTCTGTTACCGCCGACAGAGTAGCAGTGGCGCAACAACCATATAAAGAGGGTGAACAAAGTCCAGAGGCCCCGAAGTCCCAAGGGCCCAAGTTTTCTAACTAAAGAAATTAATGTCTTTTTTCAATTTTTTTAGTTCAGACTGCAGAGTCGAGCTATAGCCTGTATATGACGGATGCTTCATGATACATGATTATATCATACACAGGTCCACAGACATATAGGTCACCGGATTATGATGTGTCGGATTATGTGACTCACACTATTGAAGCAAACACTCAGTTGTATAAAAAAGATACGTTAACTTGGGTGCGCGCCAATAGACCCAGCCTGTGCTAGGCATGATTCTCTCTTTCACGTTTACAACCACTGCATTCCCCAAACGGTAGATAACTCATCTCGAGCGCTAAGAAATATGCCTGAAATAATATCTGCCTTGTTCTCACTCACTCTCTGTCTGTCTGTCTGCCTGTCTCTCTGTCTCTGTCGGCTGTCGCAATGTCTCTGTCGCAATTCAGTGTCCCTCTGCAAGCCATGTGGCCTGTACACACCATAAGCCTACATAACTCCAGTCTCCAGTCTTCATGTTACTCGACGTTATATATAAGTAGCCTAGTCCTTCATGTTCACAATACAGTCATTCGTTTACTTTTAAATATAATACCTAAAGACCTAAACGAAAATTATCAAAACAGCGAAGACCATGATAGGAATGTACAGTTCTGGCAGTTAGAAAAGAGCAGAGAAAAAGTCAAGAGATGGAGGCTGCTTTTGTCAGTAGGCCTACACCTACCATCAATTCTTTAAGATGCAAATCTCAAGTCCCGATTCTTCCTGTAGCTGCAGCTGTTACGGATGTAGCTAGTCTACGCACTCTGCTGCTTTGAAGAAGCACCTATTGTAATTTTAGTACTTATGTTATAATACTGTCTGGCCGTTCTGGCCGTACGCCTCTGTCTGTGTAATGCATAATGTTGCTTGATTAATGACTTAAACGTTAAAGAATTCAGCCTTAAAATTATACTTCAAATTTCGATAATAAAGATTTTCTCTTTTGTCGACAGTCGACCAGTCGTCTGGGGCTGTCGTCGTGGGGGGGGCATTCTGATAAAAAGAGGGGGAATGCTTCATAGGCGTAAGGGGGGATGGACGCCCCTGGGCTGAGTAGTAGTATTTAGTAGTCATGTAGTAGTAAGAGTAGTAGCAACATACAGCACAATAGTAACTGTAGTATAATGCCCTAGTAGTAAAGTAGAAGTAGTAGTAGTGGTATTGGTTCAGAACAACGGAGGGAGCGCGAGCCTCGAACACTAAGGGTGGGGCTACAAAGCTCAATGAGGTATGCAGGAGCGAGACCCAGCAGGCAGCGCCAAACTAAGGCAGCTACTCTATATTCGATACGCTGCCTAAGCGAGAGCCAGTGAAGAATGTCGCGCATATAGCTGGAGATGTGGTCGAATTTGGGTATGCGGCCAATAAGGCGGGCTGCAGCCAAAATGCAGAGCGTAAGACGCGAACCAGACAGCTCAGTCGGGCAGCCGGGAGGCCAACATAGAGAGAGCTGGCAAGATTATTATCTTTTTCACTTCTGTTCAGTCTCCATGGAGTACAACTACTACTGCCACTGCCACTGCCACTACCACTACCACTACCACTACCACTACTACTACTACTACTACTACTACTACTACTACTACTACTACTACTACTACTACTACTACTACTACTACTACTACTACTACTACTACTACTACTACTACTACTACTATTACTACTACTACTACTACTAGTTTTAACATTATTATTATTATTATTTTATTTATTTTTTGCCCCAGATAAAGTACACATGATCCCTCAGGGACTTAGAAATCTAATAATTATTATTATTACTATTATTACTACTATTATATTATTATTATTATTATTATTATTATTATTATTATTATTATTATTATTATTATTATTATTATTATTATTATTATAGGAAGATTTATAAAGCGAAAGTTAATATAGGCCTAATTTAAAAAACGCCAATGCGCTGGTATAGGCGTACAAGACTAGTTCGGCTTAGTCAGATGACGTGAACAGGTAAGTCCTTAAGTTCTTCCTGAAGCTTTCGATAGAAAGTTCCGGGACACGGAGTTCAACGGGCAGCGCATTCCAAACCGTTGGGCCAGATGGACCGATTGTTCTTCCACGGACCACACAAAGTCGAAAGAACGTAGACGCACAAAGAGCATGGCAAAGACGCAGTTTAATCAGATTACATTACATTACATGTAGGCCCGTATTAAATCAATCAATAATGAACTACGATAATGTTCCAGAGTTGCAATCAAAAAAGAACTTCGATTGCAACAGTTATTACCTGACCGCCAAATGGTTCCACTTACCTGTACAAAAACTCCGAGAACAGCCACTCCATCGGTGTCATTGAGAGAATCATCGAACGTCTCGTATTTATCGTTCCAGTGAACGAGGTGAATCTGTGGAAAAGTAGTATAGGGGTGTCTTCCATTGCCAGAACATAGAACAGCCAATAAAGGGTCTCCTGAGTGCTTCCCTTCATCGCAAATCATATCGGAGGACAAACTAATTCTGTCTCGGTTTTCAAAACTGCAAAGAACTCTTTGCTATAGCTGCGCTGTATAAGTTATCTTCTTTACATTTAATTGAATTAGGTTCGTATTAAATTGTTGACTATTGGACGAACTTCATAAGCATGTGGCATTAGGCCTACTAGTTGATCATTGTGCAAGGGGCTTTCAAGACTTCTCTTCGCTCGTCTTGATTTTAATAATTGCAACGCGCCATTTACATTCATTTGCTATTGAATGGCGCTGTGATAGTTGTATTTGTTACATTGCTTTATCCTACATTACACAAGACATTTAATGAACATTGGACGAATTTCACAGCGGGAGAAAGGAAAGGTCATGGAGAAGCAAAGGCATAGGCTCTATAACAGAAAGAGCTATGGCAAGAATAACACGAAATGAGACAACCTTCTATACTATATAGGAACGCAATTTTCAAGGGAGGTGTTGAAGGCGACAACGAGCTAGGCTAGGAAATAGACCAATTTGAGCAGATCTCGTCAGATTATTCGAATATGTATGCGAGATGTAAGTACCTCGAGTGGACTTGCTATTCCATCGATTAGGTGTTCCGATCCAGCCTGGCCGTCCTGTCCCCAATGGAAGTGGAGCTGAGACAACTTGTAGCCATCCGTCAAACCCCCACCGGAAATAGCACTCTTCCACGCACCTGATAACTGGACTGAAAATAGTATTCGGAACAATGGCAGTTTAGAGACTGTGAGACTGTGATCAACCACCACACAACCACACGCAATAGTATGTATTAAATATGTATGTAGATCGCCGGGACGGCAGAGAGAGAGAGAGACAGACAGACAGAGAGACAGACAAAGACAGAGAGACAGAGACAGAGACAGAGACAGACAAACAGACAGAGACAGAGACAGAGACAGAGACAGAGACAGAGAGAGAGAGAGAGAGAGAGAGAGAGAGAGAGAGAGAGAGAGAGATACATATGTATGCATACAGACACGCGCAAATATGATTCTATAATATCTTGCTCACTCGAGGATCCAGTGTTTTTTATTTCGAATTCGGATGGAAGATTGCTGCTGTAGTCAGTGTAACTGAAATCGGTCAGAAGGGAATCAATGTTCGCTTGAATGGATGCGATGTTAATCGGAGACTGAGACCGACCGCCACACATCGGGTAACTGTCGTCCCAGTTATCTGGTCCTAGACGACAGTCAAAGAAACATTCACTTAATACATCAATTGGCAACGCATTACAGCAATTCACTTCCATCATTGCCATTCAATACATAAATAAATAAAATGATTAATTCATTTGTCTGTTGAAAGACATTGTACGGTACCGGCACCTCTACAATTTTCATCATCATCATCATCTGTTCCTGACGCCAGCCATTTTACGGCGATGGGTACAAATAAATGGTGTACATTGTCGTCGGTCTTTGTCAAATCCATTGTTCCCCTTAGTGTTAGTCCAAATGATGTTATGTCCTCATATCTGTTGTCTATCCAACCTAATCTACAATAATAATCTGTTACAAAAGCACTGAAGGTCTTGCACCCAGAAAGTGTAGTCTATTTAAGTGTTGGTGAAATCATATGCTTGCATGATTGTCACTCTCCAGCAGAAAAGGCCTTTCCAGGTGAACGGTCCAGTAGCCAAGAAAGAAAGGGAAAGAAGACAAAAGAACAGTGGCAAAAAGGCAGAAACCATCTCCGAGAGAGCAATAAGTAACTAACTAAGTAAGTAGGCTAAGTAAGTAAGTAAGTAAGTAAGTAAGTAAGTGCGTAGCCTTTTAATAATGCAAGTCAAACGCTCACATTTACAAGGTATAGACAATTGATATTAAATGTTACAGTCGCTGGATCAGGAGAAGCCCAAAACCAGCCATTAGCAGCTACTACGAGCGCAACTGACTCTCGCTTCAAGATGTTAAACTGTTCGAAGTATGGCAAATCATTGGTACCCGATAAAGGAACGGAGATCTAGACACTTTCTTTCTGTCGTTCCGGAGAGATTGGAACTAACGAATTCTTATTATGATGATTTTATTCCCAACCCTGGACATACAGTTCATTCATCGTGCCCACAATTATACTGAGTGTATGTCGTACAACTCAAATATCTTCATAGAGATTAAATGACTCAAATTTATAGTTTTAATCCTTACCATGTTCCGAAGTCATATTGTAATTCCATTCTGGTCCACCAGCTAAAAATCAATTAGAACGAAATTAATTTAGTTCATGAAAAATTTCTGAATTAAAGACAAACAGCACCAGTGCTGAAACATTGATATTATTTTATTATTAATTAATTAGTGACTTATATAGCGTCTGTATCTTAATGCGCAAAGTATCAACCAAAACTAAGTCGTAAATCAGGTCAATATCCAGCAGATCGTTCTACTAAAGACAGAGAAGAAGGTGGGTCTTATTTTGAGAACAAAATGATACAAGTGACCGAGCATAACAAACAGATAGGCCTACAGGAAGAGAGTTCTGAAAGCTAAGTCCAGTAACTGAACAAAGCTTGTTCATCAACAACACTTCCATGAGAAAGACAGATTAGGTATGACATGATAAAGACAATAAGATGACCTGGTTGAACAGTGATAAGTCTTGGGCAATGGACTGATTTTACGATTGCATGTTGTGGTTGGCCAGAGTTCAACAGAGTTTTATTAACTATGAGCTCATTAGAAAAAATCCTTCGCTCCTAAACAGAAACCAATCAAAGATTTAGACACAAGAGTTATAATGTAATCTTCACTTCAATCAGTCTTATTTCTAAGCTCTTTTGAGTCAAGTTACAGCAGCAAGCCGATTAAACCCTACGTCGCTTTTATTCCCCACTGATCTCTCCGGCATAGCAAAATTTGAAGACTTCTCTCTTCAGCGCATTTGTGGTTCAACGATTTGGCCATAAACCCAGATAAATCTAAAACAATTATGTTTGGTCCATGCCAACGCCTGCGTTCTTTCCCTTCTCATTCCAGCACTGACCTTGCTACCGCTGCTGCTCCGCTATCTAGAACTGTCAACACTTTGGACAGTGATCTCACGTTTCGACTGGACTCAACAAAACATTGTAAATCTTCTTTCTATCATATCAGGACAATACGTCGCACAAGGTCTGCTCTTACCAAGGACATGTCATAAATTATAACCGGCACTCTCTTAATTAGCTATGCCTTTGTCTCGATAATGTCAGCTCGGTTTTCGCAGATATCTTAGACTTAGATCTTGAACTCAATAGGTTTCAACGCATAATACTTATCTGGCTCGCGTGGTACCCACGGCATGTATCTTCTCGCAGGGCCTATACATACTTCCTGATGCGTCTCGGCATTCGCTTTTTGTAGAATTTAAACTGGTCTGCCTAATCTACAAAATACTTAAAACGAGCACTTCTACCTGCCTTCAACCACTAGTTCCTTCTTGCATCCGAAGTTCTAGGGCAGGTTGTGTTTTGGGGCTGAGCAACGGTGCAGAACTGTCATTTAGATCCCATGCAGTCCATGTTGCTGCCCTTAAAATGGAACTGTCTACCAAGTTTCCGCTGCTCGAACTCTTTTCTTCCTTCAAGAAACTACCTTAAAACTTATTATTTCTGACTGCCTTGAAACATCTGTGGATGTCCAGCTGTTCTTCTACTGGCGTCTGACTAACCATATCTCACATTCCAAGTTTTGTGGAACTTTCAGCCGCTGAACGTTTTCGTAATAATAATAATAATAATAATAATAATAATAATAATAATAATAATAATAATAATAATAATAATAATAATAATAATAATAATAATAATAATAACGCCGGGAGCAGCAGCAGCAATGGCTGCCGCCAGGAAGATCACTAAGTAGCCTACTCAGAAACTCCCAGTACCTATGACTTCATTCCAGTGGCATTGGAAACCCTGGGTCCCATCCATGCCCAGGGCAGGGAGTTCTTATCAGAACTAGGTCGGCGGACTGTACCCGCAGGAGACAGCACGATTGTTTCAGCGTCTTTCAATGTGCACGCAGCGGTTTAATGCTGTTGCATTTCGAGGCACTTTTACGCAATTGACCGGTGAGGATGACCGTTAACTCCAGGTTAGCAGGACCTTCTTTGAGATCTGAGGCGAAGGGCGATCTGCAGGTGCGGAAATCAAGAACAGGCTTTGGTGATCGTGCCTTTTCCGTGGCTGGACCGAGGTGCTTGAATGGCATTCCACCTTCAATACGATCTGAACCTACTATGGAGTCATTCAAGTCCAGGCTCAAGACATATTACATTGAAAAAGCGTATATCTGATTTAGTGTTGAACTTGTTAAAGCGCCCTTGTAGCGGCATGTGCCATGTTACGGCACTGTAGAAATTGTCGTAGTCATTCATTCATTCATTCGAGAACGAAAACGCTCTTCAGATAGTTTCTTAGAGCCTGAGGGATTATTTCTACCTCGAGCGAATAAAAAATAATAATAATCGTGTTTATTGAGAAGCTCATTGACAAACCGCAGTAAGTAACACTGAAACATTGAAACTACCTGACGGTACAAATTTCATGATCTTATTGAACACACGTCTTGGCAGCCTGTCAGGCGCCCACTCATTTTACAGATGCCTCTCGGGTGGTGGCAGGCTGAGTCGCCCTAGAGGGGCCAAGGGATTGAACTGCGTCTTTCAAGATCCATTTGTTCTTCAAGCGATTTACCATTTAACTATGCCCTCTTTAACGATAATTCTGTGAATTACTGTTTATTGATAATTGTCATTGTGAGTGATTTTAACTCCGCATGTGAAACTGTTATACAATGCATATAGGCTTTTTAGTTATGTTGGTACTAAGCAGAGTTCTCAAAGGATGGCAGCTTTGACACTTGATTCTTGAACAGTTCGTTGGACCGTTGAGCTTGCGTTGAACTGAGAATGATAACAACACGCAAAGTGACCTTTAGGGCACTCTAAGCCAAGTAGTCCGAAACATGTACAATTGTACATGTAAGTCTAAGTCAGAAATCACACAGATAGATTTCCTGTTGCTTCATTTATCTCTACTTTTATCTCTAAATGTTTAATCATATTTGATATACAGCTGATCGCAAGTGCATTTTCACGAAACTCTCCATGGCATCTCAAGAGATAAGCTCTATTTTAAGAATAAAATCTCAAGAGATAAGCCCATATTTCCATAAATGGCTCTATCTTGAGATATAATTATAATTATAATTATATATGCCGGTGTTATTTGTCTTTATGATAGACTAACTTATTTATCTTATTGGCGAAGCAGTTTATATAAAGATAACAAGCGAAGTTCGGAAGCTGTCACTTATTATCATGCATCGTGTTTAATTAAAGCAAACAGTTAATTTAATCTTTTCGCCTGAGTTTAGTTGCGTTTACGAAGTAGTTAAGATTCATCTTATAATTAAAATGGAATCGTGCCTGTATTTGTTCGTTATTTTAACTCAAATGCTTAGAAATAGAAACCCCATTAAATTAGTTTTTCCCACACCACAGAAATATCGACCGGATCGTTGAACACACCAAGTTGACGTTTTCGTCAATTTAGGATTCTTATTGTGGTATACAAAGCATAGATCATGGCACTCATCCAGCTATAGCCTAATCGAATTATTTCTTACCCGATGTACCTTTGAGCGAGATTAAACCATAAATTTTAGTAAGCAGATCCCTCCTAGTTAAATGCCAAAAATAAAGTAGCCTACACTGTACTTTATATATGACAGATACCTAAAATTCTAATTCAGGGTTCTGCATCTTACAAGTGACTTCACGTTAAATACTTGCAGAAATATCGGTTGTATGAAGTATGCATGTACGTATGTATGTGTGCATATATGCATGTATATATGTATGTAAATTGCGTATGTGTGTGTATAGGTATGTATGTATATATGTATGTGTATAATGTATGTCTATATGTGTGTATTATTGTAAGGGTACGCGTGGAGGTTAGCTTGTCTAGGATTGTGCGCTGGGGAAGGTGGGGGTGACAAAGTCAGGAAATTTAAGCACTCTTTGTTGTTAGGCGTAAATACGAATTTTATTTTATTTATAGATTGGGATTCGAATTCAGATTCTGAATGTTGGACACTTGAGACTTGAGTCATGAGATTTGATTTTCGCCATTTGAAGAGTTAGAGTTTTACAGGCCCTATGATAGAAACAGAGGAAAAAGAACTATTATTTCATAGTGTATAAATGAAGAACTTTGAAGACTGAAATTTTAAGAAATTCCAGAAACGATTATGGAAGGGGTTTAGGGTAATGGTAACACTCTGGCACGAAAAGCAGAAGAACAGCACGGACACGGAATCGCTTCCCGCTACCCTCCCAAAGGTCGACTAAGCCTTTCATTCGCCTGATGGCGTTGGTAAAATTAGCAGTAGTACGTGATGGGCGCCTTGCATGGATGCCAAACTGTTAAATTCGACTCCTGTAATAACTTGTGACCATGAATTCGTACTATGAATTGCAGTGGTGGGCACTAAACTATTTTTTATATTAAACTTTAACTATTTTTCAACTAAATTTTTTATATTAAACTTTAACTATTTTTCAACTAGTTTATCTAAAGTTGGCAACTGATTTTGTAAATAAGTTAACTAAACTAAGACTAGTTAGTTAAACTTTTTCCAACTTTTAACAAACTTTTTACGAACATTTTCACACTAATAGAGGTTAAGTGAACTGTAATAATGCAGAGCGTCAATGACAATTTCACTTTCAAACTATGTATTGTGTACTAGACTAGTCCTACTACTACAGTTGCACCAGAAAATCATGAAGAAAGTTGCTAATGCAAACAATGCTGCATTGTGCAATGCAATGCAGTTCACTTGACTTGAGTAATAAAACCAGTTACTTATGACCATTATTGCAGAAGCTAGTTGCGTAGTTGCTGGTTTTTTAGGTAAACATTTTAGTCAAAAACTAAACAATATTAGTTAAACTACGGTTTTAACTAAGCAATTTTTCCAGTTAAACTTTATCCTTAACTAAAAAATCATGTTTAGCTAAAAGTTTTCAACTTTTTAGTTAACTTCAACTTTTTAGTTAACTTTTGCCCATCACTGATGAATTGTTATCATACTGCGATGTGTCAGTTTGAAATAATAAACGAAGATTATTATTATTATTATTCTTATTTTATGGAAGGGAATGCTTTTACAGCACTGCACGAATTTGGAAAGATAGATTCACCGAGTAAGATCAAAGAGCCAAACATTATGTGTGCATGCGTTTAAATGCAATGCGATATTAATATCGCTTCTTTAAAAAAAACTAAGTATTGTTTTTGGCTTGAGTAACGCTTGGCTACCACTTGATTAACGCGAGTTTAGAGAGTCAAGTCGAGAGCGATTGACGCTTTGTTGAGTTGCAAACGGTCTCTGGCAGTGCCAGTCCCAGCTGAGCTCATTCTCCCTTCAATCGGGGTGTACTAATGACATGGAGGCTAACACGCCACAGAGGACAAGTCGTTAGGGATTTACAATTTTTTTAGCGGCCATGGACTTATGCATTAAGCGCTATAAAATTCATTCTCAGATTATTCGTTTATCCGTATAGACTATCTATATATGGGTTTATATATATATAATATATATAGGCCTATATATATATATATATATATATATATATATATATAATTATACATTATTCATGATACGCGCTGCTCCAAGCTGTGTTGATTATATTTATCTGAAGCGAATGTCCGCCCTTGATTTTTTATCAATAAATATCTGTTGGGCAGTTGTATTCGTCGAGCTGTCCGTGTGTCTGTCCCGCTATGCATTTCTATCTGACTCTTTGTAGCCTATCTCTCTCCCTCCGTCTGCATGTCCGTCTATCCTTTGGCCAGTCCATCTGGATGTCTGTTCCTTTGTATGTCCGTGCACCTATGAGTGTGTGTGCGCGTGTTTCCTGGTGTCCGTCAGTCTGTTGGTTTGTACGTCGGCCTGTCCGCTTGTCTGTTCGTTTCTCTTTATGTTTTTCTGTCTCTGCAGTATCAGACATAGAATCAGTACGCTAAAGTCAGATCGCCATCTTCGATGTCCTGCGCTATTCACACATAGATATTCTACTACAGTTGCCATTACGATTAGGCCTACCTGCAGCCTAAGCGTTTTGTCCGTCTGTTTTTGTAACATATATTTTCATGTTTATTATTAATCCAAACTGACGCACCGCAATATACTTACAAGTCAAAGTATGAACGGAGTCATTACATGAGTCGAATTTAACTTATGGCAGCCATGCAAGGACCCATCTGCTCTACTGCTCATTTTACCAACGCCACCTAGCGAATGGAAGCTGAGTGGACCTTTGGGAGGGTAGCGGCAATCGATCCCGCTCTTCGTGCCGGAGTGTTACCATTCACCTGAACCCCCTTCCAGGCTCCCCATGACGGATCGCCTGTGATTTTGTTATGACTGAGCGCCTGTGAATAAGCTGGTTCCCGCGATTTCGATTTTTTGGGCTCTGTATAAATCTCGAGATTACGATTACAACTTTATTACGTCCCTTCATTAAGGTCGCCTTGACCTCTGCGTGGAGGTCAATTGTCTTGCGGCCGAAGGAGGACATTGTTAGGAACAGACGAACCAGTAAAGCGAATCGAAGCACATAAAAGTTATGTCGATTTGGTCATTGATTCTTTGTATATCTCAGATAGAGATATCCGAATAGGTATTTCTTTATTGAGGTGACACCACTATACGAGGGTCCATTATCTCTTCACTGAGCTTTGTTTTGGTCAATTGACATTGACCTACTTCTAAAGGTAGAAGATTAAAATGAAAAGCAGGCAATTAAGCTAACCTTGCGAGAGGCAGCCATGGGTATGAAGTGTTAGTGGCTTCATTTTTAGCCACGGGTTATTGGGATGTAAGGTCAAACTTTTTGAAGGGATTTATCACCAGGATACTACACAATTATTAATTATCTTTCACTAGTATATAGCTTTTTACACATTATTGTGGGGCGCGGTGGTGTAGAGGTATGTTCGGTGTAGAGGTATGTTCGGTGCCTTGCAACCGGAGGGTTGCAGGGTTCGAATCCACCTCAAGGGGTATATTTGGTGCCTTGCAGCCGGAGGGTTGCGGGTTTGAATCTACCTCAAGCCGCCGCGTAGGGACCCTGGGCAAGTCCTTCACTCGCAATTGCTCATGCGCTTCGGCGTGAAACTCCGATTAAGTGTCCGCGCTGTAGTCGGGAGCGCCTCTGAGTAGAAATCTTGAAGGGGCGCTATATAAATATCCGAAATGAATGAATGAATTATTATTTTTAATATTACTACTTCGATGGTGTCCCATTGTGCGTTTGCAAATGGCGTACTAAAGACCATACTTACTTACTTACTTACTTCTCCCTCTCCTTGTTTCCTTTCCGCTGACAGAATATGATCATTGATCAGCATTCTTTTTTATAACTGAGTTGGTTATAGGGCGATACAAATGTCTGCCCTCGACAGAATTTGAACCGATTGTCCAACACGCCTACCACTAGACTATATATCGCACACCTCATTTATAAGCATAGATAAAATACTAACTGAAGACAACGTAAGATGATGTCATGCGCTCGTGAATAAGCTGGTGACCTGCGCTTGGCTTTTGAGTGGCGCTTTAGAAGTTTGGAGATTAAGATCAGTTTGATGCATTATGGTTGAGACCATTAGATATGTGCATAGAAACGCTGAGCTGTAAGATATATTGGAAGGTCAAGAAAAACTTAACATGGATAACGGTAATACCCTTCATTACAAAAAACGGTAAAGTGCGTGTCAGGTAGCTGGGTGTACCTTGGATGGTCACCAACCAAGTACTAAACCCCGGGGTCGTTGTTGGTTAACTTCACTGCGCCTTTTAGCCTATTAAGAACCCCATGCCGCCATCGACTTATACGAAGCATGCGAACCAATATAGCAGATAAAGGTCATGGGTTCAAAAATGGGACAAAGATGATTAGCTTATAAGGATTAATAAATAGGATAAGACACAGAAAGGGGTAGAGGCAAGGCACTGTGATAACAGGCCAGGTTATGCAAAAGTAGTAGTAGCTGAATTAGTAGCTATTTGGAAAAATGAAACGAAAAAATAAGACAAATTAAGGAAACAAAAGTCTGAGAAAACAAAGATAAATATAATCTATCCCTTCGTCATCATTATGATAGCCAATATCGTTATCAACGTCATCGCTGCTATTATTATTTTTATCATGTCATTATAAGCTTTGTCACGGTTCGATTACTCTGTACAGGGCCTACCCATCATTATCGCTATTATTACTAGGCCTGTATCATTATAATTGTTATTATTATTAACATCATCACACTCAGATGTTTGACATAGGCTCGATTCTTAGGTTTATAGTTCAGTTAGCTCGATTCGCTGGATAGAAGAAGTTTGTTCGACAACACGTACAGGCTGTGACTGTTGTTCACAATATAATTTGATCATTGTTAACAATTATTAAACTTGTTCTCATCACATCATCATCCTTATCATTGTTCTCAATCAGCATTCGTCATCGTTAGATGATTAATATGAATAAACCTACCAGCTGAATTGCCTCCTGACAGTTGAGATGCGATCTCCTTGGTGACAGTAGCCAGCAGCAGAAGCAGCAGCAGCAGAAAGGAAGATGAAAGCGATGAAGTGAGCGCCATATCAACAGCGATCCGTCCAAATGCCTAATCAAGGTCCTATCGCTTACTATCGCCGCTTGCCTTCAGGTCAAAATACACGCTACTGCATGAACTGGACGCCTTTATATAGGCGTCGTGCGCCCATAACTGTCACCTAGTTTCATATCGTTGATATCAGTGTGCACTATATATAATATATATATGTATATATAATATATTATATATATATGACTGCATATATATATCATAATGACAGCTCTTAAATTGGTGTCCATGCATCCATGTATACTGTGTGCATAGATGTATATATGTGTACATTTACGAGGGCCAGTCGTGATTAGTTCAATTAGGCGTTTCTGAAGAGTGACAATTAACCTAGGATTCAGATTTATGTGGAGACGCTCCTTGTATGAGAATAGTATTTTAAGAGGGAGTTGATTCGTAGAAAGAGGAGTTCTTTGAGAAACGATACAGTGCTGTCTTTTTATCTCTGCCCTAGCTGACACTAAGTCTTGATGTTTCCTTGTTTTGATGACCTAAAAGTTCGACAACATGTAGGTCTACATGTTGTCGAACAAACTTCGAGCGAGAATCGAGCTAACTAAGCGTACAAAGGAATCGACCCTATATACATCCAACAGTCTGCCGACTTGTCAGCTAGAGCGGATACAGTCGGTACTCAACTCGAGATCTGCTGCACGTCTTATATATGGCCGGACACCATCTGATCATGTCACCGATCTATTGCGCGATAACCTGCACTGGCTGCGTGTCCCTCAGCGGATTACGTACAAGCTTTGTTTAATAACCTACAAAGCAAGGAATAACATGATGCCAGACTACATTTCAGACTTCTGCATTAAGGTAGCAGACAACCGGCTACGATCATCCTCAAAAAATCTTTTACAAGTACCACGATCTTCTACGAGGTTTGGTGACTGTTCCTTCTCTGTTTCAGGTCCAACTGCATGGCACAGTCTTCCCAACCATGTGAAGAACGCGCCATCTCTGGAGACATTTAAAGCCCAGCTCAAGACTTATCTTTTTAAACAATCCTATGACTGCCATTAACTTTGAACTCATGTACAGCGCCCTTTCCTTCGGCCTCGGCTGAGCTACGGCGCTATACAAATCGTCTTATTATTATTATTATTATTATTATTATTATTATTATTAGGTATAATTATGATCCCTCATTATTCTTATTAAAGCAATTATTAAGATTATTATTATTATTATTATCTCATTATTATTACACCTCGTCCGGTTATTATTCGTCCGGTCTCACCTCGTCCGGTCACACCTCGTCCGGTCACACCTCGTCCGGTCTCACCTCGTCCGGTCACACCTCGTCCGGTCACACCTCGTCCGGTCTCACCTCGTTCGTCTCACCTCGTCCGGTCTCACCTCGTCCGGTCTCACTTCGTCCGGTCACACCTCGTCCGGTGACATCTCGATCGGTGATGTTTGGGTCGACCAATTTTCGATATACTGGTTCCTAAATGATAGGTCTGAGGTGACGCAGTCTATATACATCTCCGTGTGGTCGTGTCGTCATGACTCATTCGCTTGACTCATTGGTGTCATTCGACCAATCCTTCGTATAAGCTGGTTCCTATAGTTCGTCTGCGCGGACGCCGTCTACGTCTCGCTCCTCGTCTGTGCCATCGTGTCTCCGGCCAATACGTCTAGTCGTCTACTTGGGCCGAGACTTTCTCCGATCTCGTCTGTACCTTCGTCAACGTTTCGTCAGAATGCGCTTCGCCCGAATGACTGGTTTGCTGATGTTTTGTCTGGGCCGCGCATGTGTATGGTGTACGCCGTCCGGTGAAGACTTCAACGGTGCTGCATGGGAGAAGAGGCGACGATTGTGCCAGATGACGCTCAACAGTCAAAACCTGTGGTTATACATAGTGCGACCGTAGTAGGTCTACCAGTTCAGGGTTCAACGGGGTGAGCTGCGTCTTCAGTTATGAGGGTTCAGACCACGCTGTTTCTCTATACGTTAGTTACAGATTGGAAGAGTTTCATTAATATGTAGAGTTGGACATTGCAATGTATTCCTCGCTGTGTAGGTTGTTAGAACGTGGCAGGTGGTTGAATTTGGTTGGTTACAATGCTTGACTGAGAAGGTTCTTGGAGTTTGGACATGGGTATTCCTGTTTCGTATGGGAATTGTTAATTCAGTGGCTGTAGTATGCATGGTATACTGGTTGTTTTTGTTGAGAATAGTGCAGTGTAAGCGAGGAGTTGATTATATGAATTAATGGACCAAAGATTATATAAGATATTTCTTGTAATAGATATAAGAATAATGGCACGATTTTAGGACACAAAGACACTTGTGACTCAGAACATACATGTTGACATAAACATTGAGTCGATGCATATTAAAATGAATAATGATGTTAGGGGTGATGTTAGGGGTGAAGTCTTCACCGGACGGCGTACACAAGGACAATACTAAGACTGCAGACGATTGATGATCTGCAGGTGACTAGAATGCCAAACCCACAGAAGGCCTTAAGGGCACGTGCGCTCGGGCAGAGGAATAATGAGTAGGCCTACTGAGGGACTCCGAGTGATGAAAGAGTGTAATATTGTACAGTGGCGTAACGAGGGGGACAGAGGCGGCCGCCCCCGGGCGCAGGACGGGGGGCGCAAAATTATGCTTTTGGACAAAATGTTTTAGAAGGACATCAGGGACGAATAGTAAGAAAGTTTTAAAAAGTAACTATTATGTTAAAAAGTAACTATTATACATGAGTCTTGCATGGGGGGGGGGGGGGGCGCAAAATGAGATATGACAATTTTATTTTTCCGGAAAAAAGATGGAAAAGCAAAAAGGTCATCAGAAATTTTGGCGGAAGTAAGAAAGAAAAATTTTCAGGAAATTCTTGCCCCGAACCCCTCTAGGCCGCGCACGAACCCCTAGTTACGCCACTGATATTGTACATTGGCCAGAAACAAAGTAAGATTTTATTATGGACATACGTAACGAGACATGAATAGGAGAGAGAAGCAGCCGCACTTGGACAAGGAAGGTGTTTGAATGATGCACGAGAGTTGAGCTATGTGAGCTCGAAATAACAGAACGCATGATGAATGATTTACAGCTAGCGATATAAACCAGTTAAGCAAAGGAGTGATCCGGTCATTAGAGCACAAGGCAAGTATATAATGGGAAGGAAATTTTAGTGTAACCTAATGTAGAAGGGCAAACTGCGTCACTGCTCGTACTCTGGCAGTGCCAGTCCCAAGCCTCGAGAAAGGGAGGAGGGCGACGCTAATCTTCTTTGTTATGACACAGTGTCGTTAAATAGCAACTGACCGTAGAAGGGCTCACTTTCAGAAAGATGAAAGGCCTGACTCTCAGAAAGGCCATCGGAGATGGCAGAATGGGCGATCGAAGATATTGGAGCGCCACCACGGAAGGTGAGAGGTTGACCGAGGAAATAGAGTGATCGCCCTCAAGGGACATTGACTCGAACGAGTCTTAAGAATTATTAACTGAGATTCTGAGTGTAGGGTAAACGTTGTAAATGATAGGTCGTTACGCTGTAAAAAAAAGCTGTAAATAGATTACTGTTAATAATGAAATCGTAGAAGCATCGTTTGTAAAATGGTGTCAAGAACCCCAGACCTATAAGAGGAAACTTCAAAGAGACACTGGACAAGAAACAAGAACAAAACCGCTGCATAGGACCAGCGTCGGATTTAGACTTTGCTATACCCTAATCCTATTCCAGTAACGTTTGCGAGGTCCTTGCCTCACAATTCAAGACATAAAGTACAGTGTACACAATAACTGCCCGCATGTCACCTTGTTGGCTAAAATTTCAGTAAATTTTTTATTAGAGATGAGTCAGATGACACAAATGCAAATGTACCAGATTTATATAGCGACCGTGTTGTAGCCTCGACCCAGCGTTTGGGAAAGGCAGCTCATTTTATCTTTGAAGATTATTTCAGAAAAGTCTAGATAGCTTAAACTGGTTTTATCCGAATAAGCTGGCTTCACGAAAGTGTGGAATAGCTTCAATACTCCAATATGGCTTAGATCAACATCTTCAGGATAGGCTTTCGTCCTCGACGTACATGTAACACAGTAGGCTACGTCATAAGTCCATTTTATTTGTTAGCGATAACACCGACTTGGGTCAGGAGCACATCTGGATGCTGAGTGGCGCTTTATAAATGTTCGATTACAATTACAATTCGATTACAATTTCTTACAGCTGTTCTTCTCATGCTTCAAACTTAATTAAATAAGAAAAAGTGTCAGCAACGTCTTCATAATTATACTGATGCTGGTTTGCTTAAACTAGCATGTAACATTGTAACTGATCGATTATTGGAAGGAAAGACAGTGCTGAAAACTTAGGCTTATCCGTCTTCGTGTCAGTGGTTATCACTAACAGGTAGGCACACATTGCTATCATCGACCTGATTCCGCCTCCGTGTATTTTAGTCGCCCATTTGTGATCCACTTCATGTGATCTCTTTATCGTCGGTTTAGACTGCTACATAAATAAGTAGTTAGTAGCGATTGCCATACCGGTTAAACTCCGCCACTGTTCACTTTCCCACAGTGCCAGTCCCAAGCCTGGATAAAGGGGGAGGGCGACGCTAACTGTTCTTTGTCCAAACTCACAAAATCTGATAACAAGTCGCGACTATGCTATAGGAAATTGAGCGATAAAGTAATGACAACGAAGTAATTCAAAGATGCATGTAGTTAAATCTAAAAGGAAACATAGATCATTCTCTTTCTCAGTTCAAGTTGTTTGATGAGGAACGACTATGCTGTTTGGAAATTGAAATTGCGATAAAGTAATGACAACGAAGTAATTCAAAGTTATGCATGTAGTTAAATCTAAAAGGAAACATAGATCATTCTCTTTCTCAGTTCAAGTTGTTTGATTCTCTGACGACTAGAATCAACTTCGAACGCTTCCAGTCTGTTCAAAGAACAGTTGACTCCCGTAAGAGTTTATGTACAGGTCTACTACGGTTCTTGATAGGCTACGAAAAATGGGCTATATAAATCTGGAGTAGCCTCTTTGAGGATGTATAGTAATGCATAATGTCTTAGCTATACGAGGTGACTTCAGTGCACCGGCTATAGCTATAGGGCAGGTTCACCAGGCAGATACGCAACTATGCGATACATAATTTATGCAGCGCCTCAAGATATAATCTACTCAGTTCTGTTTGGTAATCGTGCGACAGAAGAAGACGTTTCAAAACAGCTTATTACATGTATAATCAGAATTTTCATTGCTAGCTTTGAATTAATCGATTAATAATAAATCAATTGATATTAAAGAACCCGTAAAAAGAGCGTCAAACTAGGATCTATCTAGTTCTCGAAACAAAAAGAAAGCTGAATATCGATCTGCATCAAGAGGAGACGAGAGATTTCCACAGTCATCCGATGGCTTCCTTTGGATCCTGCAAAGCAATTGGCTCTTCGCTTTAGCACATTGAATTACATGGACAAGAGAACAGACAGAGACGACTATTAACACGCAGAGCAGACTTACCCAGACAGACTACGATGCACACTCAGACCTACGGACAGATACACAGGTATGATAGGTAATCAATGTCACACGTAGATCTATAGATTCAATAGGCCTAAGTATAGACGGAGCTGCGTGGTAGGTTTACATCTAATGCGATCTGTTTCCTATAGCTGTATTACCAGATGAGTCGCGCTGAAAGTCACTGAAGCGCGGTCTCTTTGATATAGAAGATGCATTTGTATAAAGACGACTAACTGATTAAATAATTATATGGTTATGATGTTGTTAATCTATAAACAGAGACAACAGACAACGAGATGGTTCATCGGATGTGCGCTTCAGATATTTTCTACAATGTAGTTTTGCTGATTTCCTACAATAAAACTACTGATGAAATCTACTGCTAGTGAAACGAAATGAATTTACGAAGCTTAACAATCGTAAGTAAGGCTACAAAGGCAACACGACCAGGGTAGAGGAAAGGACTCCGAAGGAGCGACCGATAGAGCAGCAAGTAGCGCAGAGAT
>JACEVL010000252.1:570000-575000 GCA_020284085.1 Aporrectodea caliginosa | reverse complement strand
AGTAATAAAAGGAACAATGACAGTTTACAAGACGGTGAAATCAATTACAAAACACTGTTCATACTAAGTATTACATCAAAGTCTTACACCCATGTATGTACGCATGCACGTACGTAGGTACATGTAGGTATGTCATGTATGGTATGCCATGATGTATGCATGTATGTATGCATGTATGTATGTGTATGTATGTATGTATGTATGTATGCATGTATGTATGCATGTATGTATGCATGTATGTATGTATGTATGTATGTATGATGTATGTATGCATGATGATGATGTATGCATGTATGTATATGATGTATGCATGATGTATGATGTATGTATGATGATATATGATGTATGATGATGATGATGATGTATGCATGTATGATGTATGTATGCATGTATGATTGCATGTATGTATGCATGTATGTATGCATGTATGTATGCATGTATGTATGCATGTATGTATGCATGTATGTATGTATGTATGTATGCATGTATGTATGCATGTATGTGTGCATGTATGTATGCATGTATGTATGCATGTATGTATGTATGTATGTACGATGATGATGATGATGATGATGATGATGATGATGATGATGATGATGATGATGATGATGATGATGATGATGATGATGATGAAAACCGACAATTTCTACAGCGCTGCAGTAACGCAGCACATGCCGTTACATTTATGTATGCACGCACGTACGTACGTATGTGTGTATGTATGTATGCATTTATGCAAGTATATATATGCATATAGGTCGCCTGGACGGCAGAGAGACAGACCCATACACGGAGACATACAAGCGCACATATGATTTTTATGTCTTGCTCACTAGAGGCTCCAGTGTTGGTGAGTTTGAAGTCGGATAGGATGGCGTTATCGTAGTTGATGTACTTGAGATCAGTCAGCAGAGGATCGAATGTCACCTGACCGACTTCTATGTTGATCGGAGACTGGAACCGACCGCCACACATCGGGTAACCTTTGTTCCAACGATCTGGACCTAAACGGAACAAACACGGTCTACATACATGAGTCTAATATTGCATCGTCTCACATCGATCATTACACTGATTACTTCAGAACATTAGGCAATATATATAGCGCCTCTACACCCAAGCGCACACAGTCTATGCCTTTAGGTGTTCGTAGAAGGCTATTGCAGTGTCTAGGTATACCAGTAGCAAAAGAAGCATACCCATAAACACACTTTTCAGAAGAGAAGGTAAAAGAAGGAAGAAGGAAGAAGAATGAAAGTAACGGGAAAGCAGTTTAGAGAAGCTTCGATATTGGAACAGAAATAATTAAATAAGAAGTGATGGGCATAAACTAGTTATTTAAACTATTTTTGAAGTTGGTTAATTTGTAGTAAGTGGCTATAGTTTTAGAAAAAAGAGTGGTTGACTACTTTTGTAACTACTCTGATACTATTTTGCCCATGTCCTGACTCCTAGGAAGGGAAGTGAGTTGATGGAAAGCAGATGTAATTGATCGTTACTGTCCACTTTAAAATAAAATAGGAGAATGCATCTTTCTTTAAGTAATGTTCATTTTGTATTGTCGCGGTTGCCATAGAAGTGGTCTTCAGAGGCGCCTCATAAATGGGCTTAGGTATGTAGCATTGGTAGGTCCTCTTTTGAATTATCGGCGCTGAACTTCCATTTCAGCAGTAAAGCTGAAGGTTGACAAATCTGTTGTGATGAGAATTGCCAGCGGTAAGGTGACATTTTCCTGACGGGTTCTTGGACACAATTGGGGCCTGCGGAAACGAAAACGAAACGGTGGCATATTCCCAGGTTCCTGCCAGAATCAATCGAATCCCAGCTTATGAACTCGGCTGCGTTCGAATAGACCACGTGAGAAAAGGAATTTAAAATGAGAATTTACTGGGAGACAGACAACTGTGAAGCATAGTAGGAGGACGAACGGACAGAGCGCGTTGAGTTCTTACTATTCAGCTTTAAAACCGCGACCTGTGGATAGATAGGCAGTTCAGTCTGCTAGCCTCTGTGTCATTACAATGTCAATCTTCATAGAGAATTAAGTGATTCATAAATTTTGCAGATTTAACTCTTACCATTTGGTGAATTCGGATCGTAATTCCATGGTGGCAAAACTGTCAAAAGGCAATAGAAAGCAATAATAAAATTAATTACAAATTTAATCAAGACAATACAGTGCATAATACATGTGCCAGCTTGATGAAGAGGGTCAGATTAAAAATTATCAAAAAAATTTGTAATTTGCACCAAATTACTTAGGAATATGAAACTTAGATCAACGTCAAATCATAAAATCTGCCTTAGACTGTCGCATTGCTTCTGATCCTACTTTTTTCCTGCTCAGCCACAAGATTGGATCGTGCCTGTCCTTATAGTTTCGTTTGTCTTCTACTATGCGCATCGTAATAATAAACTAGTAGGCTACTATAGCTGTTATTTAAACTCATGTTTTTCGATTTTCTACATATCTGAACGATTGTTTAATGTTAAAATGCGGAACAGGCAGCTTAATAATCACACTGAATGCAACAGAATAACGAGGGCAAATAATGTTGCCTTCTGTTGTCTGTCTTTGCCTTTATAGCACTATGTGCACCGACACGCTATCAGTGTACGACCACGCACAGCGAAAACTCCGATGCCATGGTTGGGCCAAGTGAAAATATTGTCAGCTGATCGAATCCCACACAATGCACTACATGCAATATTCGAAGGAACGAGAAACGAAGGAAGTCTGAGGTTATGCGCAATAGACAACGTAAACGATGGCAAAATAAGACCTGCAGTCCTGCACTAAACATGAAAGAACACTTGACTCTACAAATTGCTGAAAATTGGAGATCATTTATTTGCATCCATCGCCGCCAAGTGGCTTGTACCAGGAACTGATGATGATGATGATGATGATGATGATGATGATGACGACGATGACGACGACGATGACGACGACGATGACGATGACGATGACGATGACGATGACGATGACGATGACGATGACGATGACGATGACGATGACGATGATGATGATGATGATGATGATGATGATGATGATGATGATGATGATGATGAGACTCTTGTGTCTTGTGTATCTGAACATTTGTATAGCGCCTTTCAAAAATTTATCGAAAACTAACTGAAATTCAAATCGAAATTTTTAATTTAGCATGCATTGTGCATACGTGACATATATGACCTTATTTTCCACAGAATCAAGCTTAGTTAAAATTGCCTACACACAAGGATCTAGAGGCCTATTCGCTTTGAAAGTGCTGCCAAAGGGTTGAAGTGATTATCGGATTAAGTGTAGGCCTACTATAATTGAATCATCTACAGGTTCCACATATTCAGGGCTTTTTAAATAAATTTTTAGAACTGCACAACCCCTTAAAAAGCCACGGTAAATTATTCCAAAACGGATGACAATGAGCATTTTAAACTATTTTTAACTGCACAAAAATTCTGCTACAGCTGCACACATATCATTTAGAGCTGCCCTTTTGTGTAGAACTTCACACTAAAAGTCCTGCACATATTCATCCATTACTCAAATAACTACACAACGTCATCGCTGTGATTGATGTCTACTTGTCTAGTTATATATAATAATCATGTGATTATGAGTAACCATTACTCGACATAGCCCTACAGCATTACCTTATTATGCGGTGACTAATTATTCCTGTTAATTATAGGCCTATAATTACGCCTGAATAAAGTTCTCATGGCTTGAACACTGAGCTCTGATCAAATGACGGAAAATTAGAGATAATTTATTCGCATCCATCGCTGCACAGTTTTCTTACGTCTGCATTTGTCGTGGAGTACTGGGAGTGGGAGGAACTTATCTCTGTCTACACGATCAATGCATTCGAAAATTGTAAAGTTTTCTACAACGTCATATCTAATGTAATTCCTAGTAGCTGCATGTTCTCAAGTCTCAGATCCTTTGGTCTCTCCTCTCCGCAGTCCTCGATCTTTGGATTGGATGCTTTTCGCTGAGCTCTACAACTTCGACCATGACAAATATTTCGTCGACATAACTTGGCATCGTGAGCAAATTATAGAATTTAAACGTGCACTTTGATGAAGTGCATGTTTAAAGCAAAATTCTATAATTTGCAATTTGACAAAGTGGTTTAAGAAATTTAATTGGGCAGTGGACCCAATACAGACACCACTTAGCTCATCTATATCCAGCCAGATGCAAGTCCTTAAATCTCAACTCTCTGCCTTCTAGCACTGTGCCAGGTTTAGAAGCATTTAAAACAGCTTATTTTGCCAATGGGGGACTCTGTGAGCAGCAAATCCTTTAAGCGGCGATAGGCGTCGCCAGTATGTGATGTGGTCAAACTTTAGACAACTTTAGCGTAAATAAACCATAGACATCATATATTAAATGTAAGATGTCTATGAAATAAACCTACGACTTTCAACAGAGCACACATTTTACCTAGAGTAGCCAAACTATATCCCATCCTGGTGCCACCTATAGCAGCCATTTTACAGAGTCCCCCATTTTGCCATGGCCTCTTTTAGAGCAAATTCTGGCGTGGAATATTATCTTAAAATTAAGATAGGCTACAAGATATCATTTAGATTTTAGATAATCGGCGTCCATATGGCGTGACGTCGTCTAGCAAAGTTAGGAGGTTTGTTCAAACACGACTTTCAACAGATCTAAACAGACGCGACTTAAGAAATTTCGAAAATGTTTCCTGAGGTGCATGTGGTGCAATGTTAGGTACCTATCACGAATGTTTAATGGAAGACTGTTCCAGTATTAAGGTCCAATGCATGAGAAGGTATACGGGAGCGTGGGACCATCAAGTCCCCCCCACGAGCTGCAGAGCGTAAGGATCGACGACCTGGCTGCAGGCTGGAGACGGGAACACAGAGCTCCCTGGTGTAGGCTATATATTCTTGGGCCGCACCGACGATCGATGTAAGTAAGTAAGTATATTCTTTATTAACCGATTACCGTACTACAGACATCTACC
>JACEVL010000252.1:560000-567500 GCA_020284085.1 Aporrectodea caliginosa | reverse complement strand
GCGATCCGTCCAAATGCCTAATCAAAGTCCTATCGCTTACTATCGCCGCTTGCCTTCAGGACAAAATACACGCTACTGCATGAACTGGACGCCTTTATATAGGCGTCGTGAGCCCACAACTCCCATTACTCATCTCCTATGCATATTATATACATGCAGATAAATATATTTGTCATATGGTGTCATATACATATATCGTCTTGTAACAGCTAGTATATACAATGTATGTAAGCTTGTATGCTTGAATGCATGTATATATATCCATGGATGTCCAATTGTCCATCTTATGTCCTTGTAGGTCTAGCCTATTTATTCTTTGTCTTGTTCATCCTTTTCATTATTATTTTGCAAATTATTGCTATTAGCATCATCTTCTTCTTCATAATCATCATTATCATTATCATTATTATCGCTTTTATTATCAACATCATTATCATCGTCATCATTATCATCATCATCATTATCATTATTGTTATTCAATCACTCAATGATAAAATTTATATAGCGCCTCTTCAATCATGGTTCTACTCAGAGGCGCTCCCGAGCCAGACCTGATCACAGAGAAAAGTCTTCAGTTGTGTATACAAGGAAGTAGAATGAATACGAGGGGATAAGCGAAGGAAGAATGGCAAGGTTAGTGATTCCAAGTTGTTGGACCAACGATGGAGAATGCTCGGCGCTGCTTAGTAGCAGTTATTATTATCATCATCATGAACTGCTCTAATAAATATTGTTGAACGACGCTGTCTAACTATAGTTGCGTCTTTGTCATCTAGCTTATTGAATAAAAGAATATTTGATTTGATTTGGTTGATCATCATCATCATCACGTTATCATCATCCTTATTATTATCATAATTATTATGTTTATAATGATAATGATAATTATTATGACGACCCTCATCAGCAGAATCATCATCTCTATCCGTATGATTCTGAAATGTTTATAGGCTAGATAGCACTGTTGATTGCATAGCATGTGCTCAGACACGAATTTCCAGGTGTTGGCCATAGTATATCGGTTTCAACACGCCTAATGTGACCAACTATACCAGACACTCTGACGACTGAACTTTGAAAATTAGAAAATATAATCATACTATAATGTTGCAAAACCGCCCACAGACATCATTAGCCTATCTGCATGCTGTCAAAGGTCACGCATAGTTGCTTGCTACTAAGAAGTCGTTGTCTGGTCAGAAAGGGCCACGCTATTGTGCGTTCTTGTCGAACAGTTGTTGTATGTCTGCTCTTTCCAGACATTATTTCTGATGATCCAAAATCAGCGGAGGGATTTTTATGGAAAAATTGTAGCCACACAGAACTACATGGATGTCCTGTGTCAAAACGGGTAACAGGTCAGGTAGGCCAATTAATAATTTTATGGAGAAGCCTAACTGTTCCGTGTACACAGTCATTCATATGTAGGCTACTGATGCTTGCATAGTGAGCAAATTTTCCGTGGCTCTTCAATCATCTATCGTCTGGTAAAAATGACGAATGCCTTTGTTACAGGTGTATCTGGTGACTCGAAGGATGGGCCGGATATGCGTCATCGTCTACCGATAAGGAGGAGGCCCTGGTCGACCGTATAGGGTCATTGTGTGCTACGAACGTTATCAACTGTCATTACCATACACTGTCTACGCATGAGTCTAGTCAGACACGTTGGTTGGTCAACCGTTCTACGTGTGTGCGTGGACCAGTCACTTCTTAGTTGTCTATTTACTTAAACTGGTCATTGGTTTACATTGGCCATTGGTTTAAATCGGGCATTCAATTGTTTAAACAAGTAACTTGCCGCAATTGATTATTGGTATAACTGATTGTTTAAAGTGTCAACTATTTTCAATAGGGCGTTGGGTTAAACGAAACATTGGATCAAATCAAACTTGTATTGTGTGGTTTCAGAACAGTTTCTTGTTGAAATATATTCTTAACAGAAACCGTTAACTATAGCAACTTTGAACCACGGACTGAAACATTTTAGTCGTGGTCCTACCAACGGAACGAGTCCGTATGTTCTGAGAATTCTGTCGCTTTAAGACAGAACGATTCATCGATGCATGTCAGAGAGAACCTGTGGTGTAGACGATTCGTCCGTTGAGGGCCTGAGGAGGACGAACGGTGTACAAGAGAAGGTTCCCATCCAGATCGTACGTCGTACGGAACCTCGCCGTCTGCAATAATAAAAAAATAACATTTATAAGAAGAGCAGAGCCGTCCCTTAGGCAAACCCAAGAGAGACATCAATGGATATAAACTGATAGCGAATTCTACCGATGAGGTCCTGCATGGTTAAGAACGCGCTTTCTTGACCTTTACTTAATTATGAGGACGAGTAGTCGGTCCTCTTCCTTGCAGCACGATCTTCTCGCCGACAGTGCAGCAGGGCCAGTTCACTCATTAGATAAATGAGTTCATTAATGAGTGCAAATACAACTTGAATCTCGAAGTATGTGTCAGTCCTGGTGGGAATTTGTTGCCCCGATCTCTGCATGGATTGGCAGTCAAGCATGCTAAAACAACTGGGCTATTAAGTATTAATTCGCATTAAATATATTGTCATATACATGTATATTATATATATAAATTATATATATATATGTATATATATATATATATATATATATATATGCCGCGGACATAAGGCGCCATGGAAGTTGGGGAAATTTACTGCAAGATAATGAAGGTCAGATAATGATTGATGTAGGCTGTAGGCCATCGAGAGTTACAATACGGTACTAACAATAGAAACTGGTTGGTCCAGATTTTCAGATTTGCAGCAGTTCTATGTTGAAATGACCAACTGACTGATGGGGACAGATTCACAGAGACAATGAAACATAGAGATAGCACTGGGCTTCTAGGAATGATGTCACAGACAGGAAAAGAAACACGGACAGAGACACATAGCAACACGATGACAAAGGACCGTAAGAAGAGTAGAAGACAGACACATAAGCACACTTGGAGACATACATGTAAGCAGAGATACAGACACATACATGTATAATAGGCTAGGCAAGGGACAGTATCCACAAAGAACTTGATAACAGTAGGATCTAAGTTTAGAGCAACAGTCAGCCGACGACTGGCAAAGACTCTGGGCAGACACAGGTGAGATGGAGTGAGTCAGTGGGTCGGCCGAGGTAGCGATACAAGTGGTATCAGAGCAAGCAAGCCTGTAGCAGGTGCTTGAAGTATAAGACCTATATGTGTCTATAGCTGAGCGTCATTTCGTATGTACAATGTTGCTATCATTCTGCCGACGTGTACGCATGGGAGCTGTTCAGGCTCTAAACAATGTCTGAAGAAGAGAACAGGCTTCATTGCTTTGTACTTTTCTCTTCATGGCATGCCTTATGTTTAATAAATTAGTGCATACGCTACAAAGAGGAGCGGCTCTTAGTCTTCATAGCTAATTGCCCCAGGGATCTGACATAGGCCTGTATATTTCATTTCATTTCATTCTGCGTTCTTTAACCCGAACAGTTGAGAAAATAAAATACAGTATGACATCAAGTATTAGCAGGATATTGGGGAACAAACGGTAAACTCAAAATCCGCTTAAACAGAGCCACTCATTTACAAGCAGCACCGATGGCGACGAAGAGCAATTTATGTTGCTAATTAAAGAAGCCGTAAATATCTTAAGTATGTAAATATAGTTGGTTCGTGACATGACCTACTAAACGAAAAGTGAAACTTAATTAAGCTATGTGGAGCGAGGTGGTGTAGGGGTATGTTCGGTGCCTTGCAGCCGGACGGTTGCGGGTTCGAATCCACCTCAAGCCGCCGCGTAGGGACCATGGGCAAGTCCTTCACTCGCAATTGCTCGTGCGCTTCAGCGTGAAACAGCGATTCAGTGTCCGCGCTGTAGTCGGGAGCGCCTCTGAGTAGAAATCTTGAAGGGGCGCTATAACAAGTGCTCAAACATACATATATATGCAACTATATAATTTATAGATGCATATTATAGGACTGTTCGTTGAACGACCCACGTATACCTCAGCTTCGGTGATGTAGAGGGGATACTTGAAGACCGTTCCAATGGCTGCCTCTGAGCAGTCGGGCGTTGTCAGACTGCCTCTGTACCTGAAGAACGACCTATCCTGAGGCAGTAGAGCTTGCATAGGAAATACCGGAACAGACGTCTGGTTCCCTGCATCACAGCATATTCATGCAGAGAACTGTCATATAAGGCAAAGTAATTGCTTCTATATATAGTAATCGGTCATTTTCTGGCGACGATATGGACCTATTCCGACAGTGTGCACATAAGACGCCACGAGGTCAGGTAATTTGACCGACGCCTTTGAGACGTCATTATTAAGAAGAAGAAGAAGAAGAAGAAGAAGAAGAAGAAGAAGAAGAAGAAGAAGAAGAAGAAGAAGAAGAAGAAGAAGAAGAAGAAGAAGAAGAAGAAGAAGAAGAAGAAGAAGAAGAAGAAGAAGAAGAAGAAGAAGAAGAAGAAGAAGAAGAAGAAGAAGAAGAAGAAGAAGAAGAAGAAGAAGAAGAAGAAGAAGAAGAAGAAGAAGAAGAAGAAGAAGAAGAAGAAAAGAAGAAGAAGAAGAAGAAGAAGAAGAAGAAGAAGAAGAAGAAGAAGAAGAAGAAGAAGAAGAAGAAGAAGAAGAAGAAGAAGAAGAAGAAGAAGAAGAAGAAGAAGAAGAAGAAGAAGAAGAAGAAGAAGAAGAAGAAGAAGAAGAAGAAGAAGAAGAAGAAGAAGAAGAAGAAGAAGAAGAAGAAGAAGAAGAAGAAGAAGAAGAAGAAGAAGAAGAAGAAGAAGAAGAAGAAGAAGAAGAAGAAGAAGAAGAAGAAGAAGAAGAAGAAGAAGAAGAAGAAGAAGAAGAAGAAGAAGAAGAAGAAGAAGAAGAAGAAGAAGAAGAAGAAGAAGAAGAAGAAGAAGAAGAAGAAGAAGAAGAAGAAGAAGAAGAAGAAGAAGAAGAAGAAGAAGAAGAAGAAGAAGAAGAAGAAGAAGAAGAAGAAGAAGAAGAAGAAGAAGAAGAAGAAGAAGAAGAAGAAGAAGAAGAAGAAGAAGAAGAAGAAGAAGAAGAAGAAGAAGAAGAAGAAGAAGAAGAAGAAGAAGAAGAAGAAGAAGAAGAAGAAGACAGTGCTGCGCGCTAACCATGGCACTACTGTCACTATCGAGCACCCCCATTATTAAGGTAAGGTAAAATGAGCAAGGTACACTAAAGCAAAATAAAGAAAGATAACAAAAGATAAAGCAAGATATGGAAACGAAAGCAAGGCGAAATAAAGCAAAATAAGATAAGGTAAGTAAGGTAAATAGTAGAGTAATGTAGGTAACTTAAATTGAGGTAAGGTAAAAATAAGTAATCGCTCATTTACTAGAATCCTTTAGCAGCAATAGATTAAGATAAGATAAAACTAACGTTCAGCTAAACGTCCAGGCATTTGATGTGCTTAGTTGTTTCTTTTTATGGTAAATTCATTTTACCTGGTTGCAAGATCTGGTCGAAGTAGGTCGTCAACTGACCAAGTTCAGTGCTTAGAGTAGAATTCGCTCCAGCTGCCTATAGAAAACGTTTGAAATAGTATAAACACGTCAGCGTATTAGTTTGCCTGGCAGTAGGATTGTAGATCTACGTCAGTGTTTCTGTTTCTGCATCTGTGTGTGTCTGTATGTCTTTATTTCGTCCTTTCTGTCCTTCTTATCTTTAATGTTTCTTTTCTATTTACTTTCTTTCATTTTTTATAACGCATTCTTCTGCCATTCGTCTAAGTATGTCTGTACGTCTGCATATATCTGTCTTTCTGTCTTTCGGTCTGTCCTTTTGTCTGTCTTTCTGACTCGCGCAAAGGCTACTGTATAGTCTCTAATCGCTTACCTGTACAAAGACACCAAACACTGCTATTCCGTCGGGTGAGACAGCGGCTTCTGCAAACGTGGAGTATAAGTCTACGTTCCAGTGGACAAGATGTATCTAGACAGTTAAACGACAAGTCATGCAATGAATAATGAATAGACTATTAATATTAATATACTTTTAATAACCCATATTTGCGATAAGCCGTAGGCTTCCTCCGCTCCTCTAGATAGGCCTACAAAATAGTAGCAGGACAGAATAAATCAAGCTCCATTCGTTGCCATTCGAAATCCACCCGAAATCCAGTTTGCAAATTTTTGTAGCAAGCACTGTTATCGTAATGTACATTGCACATGTACAATTGAGCATAACAACAATATATACCTAATGCAAGACTTGTAAGACATCGATTACAAAGACATTACCCTCTTATAGGACTACTATAGATATAGGGTCTATTCGTCTATGCTCTATGTTATGATATACTATATATTAGGCTTATAGTATAGCATTCTACTGAAAATCAGATCTAAACCAAAGTATCCTGTATACGTAGGCCTATGTATCTGGATACTTACTTTAGCGCCTTTTCCATACCTGACAAAAGCGCTGCATGCGCCATTCTGTGTAATGTTAGGTTTAATTAAGAACAGAACTGTCATAAGCAGGCAAAGCAATGCAAATACAAAACTATAGGAGGATCACCAATGGCGGTTCCACGCACTCACACGATGCAGCCCAACCAACGGATTCCCGTCCTTAGTTGTGAGTGGCATTAACATTTAATACACAGTGCTATGTTAAGCCTGAAAATTGATAATGCCTATCTCAGAGACAGGTAACCCTAAGGACAACCTTAAACTTCAACACACATAAAGTCTCTCAAGTTCATAACCTGCAGAGGCCTTTTCAGGAGACCTGTTATTTATATAGGCTTATTTATTAAGTAGGCTTATAGGTCTAGACGTAGCCTACCTCGACGGCAGCCGATCCTCCATCTACCAGATGTTCCGATCCTTCCGTGTCATCTCTTCCCCAGTGAAAGTGGAAATGAGCCAACTTATAATTGTACTGGAGGCCACCTCCGGATATGAAAATGTCCGAATCCAAGTTTTCCACCTGGACTAATTAACAGTTGAACATTATATATATATATATATATATATATATATATATCTTATACTATAATTCTTAAAGTTTGTCCTTCCGTATGTATGTATGTATGTTTGCAATGCATCGCTGTCCGGCTAAAGGCTCCGAAACGGAACGGTTTAGCGAGTTGAAAAAATTTACAAAGCATTATTACGCAACGTCTAGGTCAACGCGACTATTTTCAGTTCGCAATTTTATTTAAACGCCGATATATGGCCATTTTAAATTTAACTTTTCAGCGAGCTTATTTCAATACCGCCCATAGTAAGGCCATTTGTTCACGTCACGCATGCTTAATAAGCAATCTTACGTCACACGGAGCATCTAGCAACCAATCAGAAGTCGCCACGGGCGAATTTCTAGGTCAGCGCAACCATTTACAGATTTGGTGACCTAATTACACTAAGCTCACATTTTTGCAACCACGGCCATTGCCGATTTTCTAGGTCAAAGCAACTCGAAACTTATTTTAGCTATTCTAATTTCTATCTCATCCCAATTACTTTCAGCTCATAAT